>CAJVPJ010000373.1:0-26848 GCA_910592205.1 Paraglomus occultum | reverse complement strand
TTGCGTTGAATGTTGTTTCCAGTGATGTTGATATGGTCTAATTATGGAATCCGATACTTCATGGGGAATTCTACCGGAAAGTAAGCAACCTCTACTTTGGTCAATTATGTCCTTAACTTTTGTTGTTTGCTTGATAAATGCCTCACTCCTTAGCGAGTGTTTATGTTTATTTACCTGGGTATCGTAATTAAGCAATTATGTTAAATAGAGTTAAAATAGTCGAACTTGCGAAAATAAAAACATAAACTGCTTACAATTTCCATGGGAGTTACGATGATTGAACTATATGTCTCATTACGGTTTGCTGCGGGAATATTTTGCAAAAGGTCTACAAGAAGTGTTTCCCGTACACCTCCAAAAAACGACGTTAACACAAACGCCGGTCTTTCGTTTTCGATTAACATATTATATTCATTCAGCTGTTCTCTTATTTTTTCCCACAAATTGTCATTTCCGTTGTTCAAACCAGTTACAGTGTTAAGCTTATGACGAAGTTTATTTTCACACATGTTTGTCACTCTGTTGATTTCGAATTGGGCATTAGCGGGAGGTGGCGGTAATTCGTTCAATTTACCATTCGCCTGATAAACGCACAAGCCATCTTAATAAATACTAACAGGAAGAAGCCGTTATATGCCAACCACCATAGTTTATTCTCTTACCTCCATTAATCTATTGCTTATCTCATCCGTAAGTTTAGGAACACTTTCTCTAATTTTTTCTATGAGTAAATTTTCCAGCTTTGTCCTCAGCCGTTTTACTCCGAGTCTGTCTTGAAAATTTGACGAACACCATGGCTGTGTGTTTTTAAACCACTATAATAAAAACACCATATTAATAAAAGTCGAACAAACTTTTATTCCCACTGATATTGGTTGCTTACATGTTCTTCCTCTTCCCTAGCCTGGATAAATGTCACTCCCTTGATTAATTTTGCCTGATTCGGATTCATAACTACGAAATAGTCTGGTCCTGATGAATCTTCGAGTTTCGGTAACCATTTTCCATGTGTTTTCTCCTCGATACGGTCTGGTTTTGTTAGGACAAACACCGTGCGGTTCTTGTGCGGATCGACTTCGTTTATTATATTGTGAATACCTTGATGTTCGTCTTCCGAATCGCAAGGAATGGTGGCTACAATTATAGCTTTGGGCTTTTCTACATAGTTTCTAGTGAGTCTTTTTATCATAGCAACAAGTATCCGTGAAACTTTTGGAGTTGCGTTTTTAATATGTTCTATTTAACAATAGATAAATTAGAACTTTTTACTTCAAAACACGTACATAATTCACGCTATGTGTAACTTACCCACAATTCCTGGTAAATCAACCAGACTTAAATTGGGAACGTTTGGTCCCGTAATGGACAAACAAACTGTATTCATTGTAAATTCAATTTCATCCTTTTCCTCTTTCGACCTATCGTGATTAAGGTAGAGGTCAGAACTTTTGCTCGGGTTGAGCAGTGCTTTTTGGGCACGATATGCCATTGACTCAACGTCGCTTGGATCATGTATGGCTTCGCCAAACCAAATATTTTCCCTGCGAGCATCTGGGAGTGGCTTGTTGTTTTCGTCATATTCTACACGCAGAGAGATCTTGCACTCCCAACTGCTAGCTTCTGGCGTCTCGTGCATGCGAATCTCCATTACACACCGAGTGCACGTTTTCATGCCATCTTGGAAGCTAAGAGAATATATATATATATGTTACATACGTAGTATTAAAATAAATAGAATAATATGCGACGAGATAATCTAATGAATGGTTTTATAACGAATACGTAATAACATAGTATATCTATATGTTTCTTACATTACCTGAACATTAGCAATTGCTTCCAATAAGCTGCTCTTTCCAGCCGATTGATTTCCACAAAACACAACCTTGGGAAGTTCAACAAAATCTTCGGCAAATTTTGTTTCCATACTACTAACAAGTTGGATATACTTGGCTGTGTGTTCTGTGTACGTCTTATTCATAAGTCTTATAGAATTGTCATCTTGATTATTGTTATATCCGTTAATTCGAGCCGAGATGGATGCCATTGTGAAGACAACAGCTGGTAATGTCCAAGACGAGTGAATTCCCTGAGACTTGTTTTTATAACTATGGCTACTTCCTTTGTTTACTCAAGATAATAATGCGGTATTCCAATTAGATTCGATTTATATCTCGGATAACAAAACCGATAAGGGTTTCACCCGTTTATCGCTGAAATTTGCCAAATTAGAGTATAATGACAGTTTTGCGTTTGTGATAAATTAGATGGTCACACTCCTAAAAGATGAATGAATGTCAAACGTAACGAATTAGCTAATAAAGGTATGTTTGAGGTTTGTTTGTAATAAAACAAACGTTGTGCGTCTATTGACAGTTTCATTCTTTCAGTATATGAATTAATACACTAGACTAGACAATGGATAAAACGATATTTGAGAAATGGAATTTTCTACGTACAGTTAGAATTTGCACTTTTGCTCATTATTGTTCAACAAAGACAACAACAACAAAGTCACAGTGATAATAGACAAATCCGGAGTAGTTTATCAATAACCGAGGACAAATAGATTCTGCTTTGAAGATATATTTTTGTTCACTTCGCGTAGTTTGTAATACTTCATAGTGCGTAATCAATAAAGTCATTTTAAGAGATGAAATCACTCCAAGCGTGAAGAATTTTCCGCCCCCAAATTTTGTATTAATAATACCTCGATCAAGCTATAAGATAAAAAGGGATTCTAACAACCCCGTAAGTCAAATACAAACAATCGTAATCTTTTGTTTCGAAACCCGTAAATATGCATACGTACTCATTGTTGTCCTTCTAAGAATAAACATTGAAGTATAATTTTGTGTGTGAAATACTTAAACGGGACTACAGAACGAGAACTCTGTAAAATTACGTCGGAGTATTGACACCAGTAGTTCAGTATAATCATTATTGTGTTGACGCCGCAGTTATCGATAAAATAAAACCCCTGTAGCTTAACCATTACCATCAGCCAGTCAACTTATCTTATCAAGTTTGACTATGTACATACAGGACTTACTCGCAGCATACCCGTACAATATAACGCTTATATTTTCAATGCAGGGGTCAAGCATTGCCACACCATATTTAAAATATATGCCCGAAAGTTTATTCAGACTTGTAAAGAACGCTCATATCATACATATACATATCGCTAACCATGTATGGTACCAAATATAAAATGGTTTCTATTTCTGTGTAAAGTCTCCTCCCCCTACCAATCAATCTCTTTTTGTCGTTCTTTGAAAAGACTAAAATAACCTCCTCCCTTTGGAGCTCTCAATGCTTAAAAGCAAACCTGGCAAACTAAACATTCCTTCTGGCCACCGTCATTTCCCCTCTTCGTACAACGCCTCCTTCCGATTTGCTTCCGCTCTTTTCATTAATGCCACATCGTTCTCCGCCACAACCCGTTGTAAACGCTGCAAGCTTTCACAACTTCTGCTCAAACTCCCTTAGTAAACCCCCCGTAGCAGCAATGGCTTGTATGTCGCCGGGGTACGGCATCATCGAACCGACCAATTCTCATACGACAAATTTATCTTAAAAATGAAAAAAAGCTTAATTTTATGTATTTCGATCTCTATCATAGTATTAAGTAATGATAAAAATAAACTTACCGATATTCTGCGCGTGTGCTTTGCATACCAATCATGTACTCTTGGGTCTTGTGTCACTCCATAAAGGGAAAGGAATAAACGAATTTGGTATTTCCAAATTCCGCAATGCTGCCGTTTTCTTTTCCACTAAAAAAACGAATAAAATGATTAAAATCAATATAACAGCAATACGTTACAAGAAAAACCCTTCTTACCTTCTTTCCATTACGACGCATGCTTGAGCAAGCTTTTGTTCGATAAAAATTTCGAACTCCGTTTCCTTCCGCGTTGTGGACATCGTTCAGGTCGTATGCACGTAGGGAGAACAAGTAACTTCCCCGCAGCAACAACTCCTATGTCGTCAGGGAGCAACATTATCGAACTGACCAACTCCCGTACGACATGCCCACATAAAGGTATTAAACTTGCTCGGACGACGGTTAAATAAAAGCGTGTCTATTCGGCGGTCGTCGTATTTGCGCTTTGGAGAAGAGGAAGCGATAAACCGTGTCGTTGTTGAGTGTCAACGTTCGTCGTTTGATGATTTGTATGCGCGTGAGTAAGATGGAGTGATGGTAAAAACTTTTTCTCGGTCGTATGTGCGTGATATGGTGTAGAGTATTTGTATTTATATTTAAGATGGCGTTGTATATTGACATATGAGTCGACTTGTTAGATATTGTCAATTACGTAACTTCATATACGTATAAAGGAGTATGATCAGTAGTGTGACATCATAGCATAATATTGCGATTGTTCCGTAATAAAAAACAATGATATCAATGTAACATTTCGGAGTACACGTAAAAATTAAAAGTCCGATAAGCCACGCAGTAAAAAAATTTTCACTGGTTAACAAGTTAATTAAACTGATCTATAGTGATAATATCGATAACAACTATACGGTGTAACAATGAGCCACGCGTATGATTTAATTACCCATGAGTGGTAATATTAATAAAAGCAGTATAAATATAAACAGTAGAAACACTTAAGGAGGTGTTTATTTTTGGAGATTATACAATTACGATAAGCCACGCGAAACATTTAGAAGGATTGTCTATTTTATACAATAACATAAAACTCGTTAATCAGTAAAAAAATTTTACATTGATATTATTATTACAATTATCACAACAATATATCGACATATCAGATTCTCCACACGCCTTGTTACAACATCTATACGTATAATGTTGCAACTGACAATATAGCGTCGACACTACCTGTTCTCCTTACCCAAACAAGTCATCAAACATCAAAACGTCGTTACGAACGATTTGTAAAGCGCATCGAAAGAAAACTTGAGGAAGCGGGATTTACAACAAAGTAAGAAGGTTTTTTAAACAAAGTATTGCTGTTATACTGTTTTAATTATTTTATTCGTTTTAGTAAACTCGATATTTGCGCGGAATTTGGAAATGCCAAATTTCATGTCCAGTGCAAAGCGGGTGAAGAAGACATTGATAGTTTGATTTTTATCATTACTTATACTATAATAGAGATCGAAATATATAGAACTAAGTTTTTTTTATGGGAATGTCGTACGGAGTTTGGTCCGTTCGATGGTACCGTACTCCGCGACATAGGAGTCGTTGCTGCTATGGGGGGGGGGGGAGGTCACTAAGGAAGCTTGGGCAGAAGTTGTGAAAGCTCCAGATCTGTTTAGAAACCCTGGCAGCATCGTCGCCGGTTTGAAATGGGTTGCGAGGAAGGGAAAAAATAATTTGTAGGAGGGAGGTGACTTTGCGCAGGAGAGAAATGTACATGTATTTTTCTATGTTTATAATATGTTTATTGGTTTAGTATATGCATTTTCATACAGTTACATTCCAGAATGCAAACGTGATGGGCTATACCTGAGAGTTCTTCGAGGCATCGCTTTATGATAGAATCCGTACGATAAAGGAGTATTTTGAATTCAATCTTTCATATAGTTTTAATGTTCGGTCTAATATAAATAACATAAAAATGTAAATATTTAATAAATGTTAATTGCAAGTTAAAGCCTGCTTACAGAGAGTTGTCGCAACTAAGCGGTCTGAGCCAGTACCGAAGACGGTGGACAAGTAGCTGCAAGTAATTAGAAATTAACGAAGAACAATAGTTAATTAAATAGGCGGTAGATTTGTAAGCGATGCTAAAAAAAATCTTCGAAAGATATAAAAGCAGCGTAGATTAAGACTTAGTATCGGTGTGTTTGCCAGTTTATAATATCGAAAAAGATCCTTATTTTATCAATAAACGCGTATCCGTTTCAGGTGTGTGATAAAGATGTATGGATTTGAATATCCCGCAGCGAGAAAACTTAACAATTCTCACTACGTAAAACGTTAAATTATCACGAATGCAAGTGAATGGGATTTTATTGAGGTCAGATTCTTATGTATTCAACTTTCGACTAATGTTGAACTCCGTGTTTATTGTACACCAAAATTGCTAAGCTGGGACGATAGAAGTTCGTACTGATAAAACTCCAGGAGAGTTAAAACACTCGCGCTTGCTGTAAAAGCAATACTTCGAATCCGCTTTATAATTTTGGTGAGGTTTGCGCAAACAATTTAAGCAAATTTAGTTTAATAAAAAAGTGGAAAATGCCGGGCTTAATTTATTTTTGTAGTTCAAAGACTATGTCGCACCCCCAAACATAGAGAGAATCTCTGTTAAAAATACAATATTATTTTATTAATTTTGGAGCTTTGGTTTTTAGATTGAAAGCAAATCCCTCGTAAAGTGAGGCTACAGCGTGTCCCGTCTTTTTACCAAAATAGATGGACAATTACTTTTCGATTTTATTCGCTGACGAGTAAATTGAATGGTCATTACGATGTTGAGACCATTAAATTTCTCTGGTGTTCTAACAAATGTCAATGTGATAAGCGAACATGTTGCAAGTGTAAGTCATCATGTTAGTAACAATTCATCTTGATTAGCGAGCTAGTAAATAACACAATATTTTATTGAAAAATAATAGTTGCTGCGTAGATGGCTGTATTATAATATATCGAGAAATATGTGCATTTGTTATCTGTATGCAATTAGTATATTGTGTCGTAAGAAAAAAACGAGTCTGGAGGTTAGTTATGGGAGTATAGCTTGTCCAAACCAGTTCACATTTGTCGTTCTTTCTCCCTCTCTCTCTTTGATATGGCACGTAGGTTTAATTAACAATATGTACTAACGTGTCAAATAGAATCATCAGAGATATGGGAAACCGTAGAGATAATTAAGATAGAAGTTTGGCGCATAATTATTAAGCAAAAACGTCGAAGTTTGGAACATGAACGGGCGATGTTCAATAATGGATCAGGACTACGATATTAATATATTCTATTTTTGACATGCTTGGCAATTTCGTCAGAAATACTATCGCTGTAACCTCTATAAAGATGAATTAGATTCGGACACGAAAACACTTTGTCACAGTCTTACACTGATATGCTGGTAAATCTCGTGTTGCTTTATTCTACTTTTGTATAATGTAAGGTATGCGTTACACGTGTGGTTGTTAGTCTCAGTAGTAACTAATCTCTGTGAATTTAATTCAGTAAAGCATAAGTCATATACGTTATTCGTCATTCGTTCGGTGCAATAACTCTGCTCGTTCTCATGATTTAAAACTAATTTGCTTAAAATTATAACTTATAATTGATACCGTAGCAATGACAATACTCACCGCTAATATTTGTACGGACGACAAACTCAAATATTTGCAATCTGAGACACGGTCCCATTTTAATTGATTATTGTCTCCAGAACTAAATACGACGTTTATCTTCGACGGCTTTCTTTGCGAAAAGCATAATGACGTAATATTTGAATTTAAAGTTTTAATCGTACAATATTTTTACTGGGCGAGATTCCGTCGTATGATTTATCTTCGTCACATAAAGTCGACGTACTAATCCACTAATCCACCAATAACATTTAGGCTCCAATATTAGAGACTTCTCAAGAATTAACTCTATATTTAGTAAGCTTGCGATACAACTTTGTGGTTTGTATAACATAATGAAGATATGAAGTTCTTTGATAGTAAACTATCAACGACTTTTTGATAGTGCCCGGTTGCGCATAGTATATATAGCAAGTCAGTTAGCTCGGGGGTCACGAGCCATTATTGTTAATTACTAGAATTATAATGTAGATAATTTCCCGATTCTATTCAAATAAGCCATGTGATAATCATGATACTTAATATAACAGTCACTTCAATAGCACGTTTCAAGGACGAGGGCTTTGAAAGTTTGCAGTATAAACCATAGACAAAGAAATAAAGATAATCTCTGCGGCTCAAACAGTTTGTCCCAAATATAATCGTTGTCATCCTATTGGGTGAGTCTATCGCATTACGTTGACGATATCGATAATCTACAAATAATTTAAGGCTTTAATGTTAGAGTGATTATTAATATTATCGTTCATGTCACCTTTCCTTGCTAGACAGTAGATATTAATATCGATGAGAACGCACGTTGCACATTGGATATAATTGAACGAGAAAAAGTGAAACTATACCACAGTAGCTACAATAAAAAATATTCATGATGTAACGCCATAGTAACAGGAACTCTTTTTAATTCTTGCTTCATTTAATGAGTATTCTTCTCGGTATATCGATGTTGATAGAACATCCTAAATCGTGCGTACCGTAGATTTTTCGTCTCTGTGTTTCCCAACCCCAAGTTGCACAAACCCTAAATCCGGGCCTTCAATTGGCCCGCCAAAATCGGTCGAGATTTCTTCTTTAAACTCTCTTAATATTCTCTTCTCTTTGTAATTACCCTTCGGTAGACCATACGATAGAATAATGCAGACTAGAAAAAGCTCACATAGACTTAGACAACACCCTTACGCTAGCTCGAGGATGCGTAGCGCTGAAGGCATTCAACTCGGTCCTATTTCAACACGTACAAAGTCATCACAATCCTTCTTCCCCTATTCACATAGCCAACAAATTCCACACATCCACAGACGACGTGGCTTAGAAATGGACACTGTACAGACCTCGGCACCATATCCAGACATTCCCAAGCCCGAACGTCCTTTTGGCCTTAAAGAGTCCAAGACTTACCATCCATCAGTAGAAGAATTCGCTGATCCCATTGCTTATATCGAGTCAATACGACATGATGCAGAAAAGTACGGGGTTGTTAAAGTCGTACCGCCTTATGGTTGGAAACCCAATTTTAGTTTGGATACAGAAGTAAGTGAAATTGTGTTTTCGTGCATTTAATATATTTATGTCTGGGAAGACGCGTTATAGAAAGTGAGGGATGAGGTGGTAAAAAGGAAATAATTATTTGGCGTATTCCGAAAATGGATGCATTTATTGTCACATCGGATGCTGCTGAGCAAACGGAGGATTTGGACGATTATGGAGTTTATAGTTCATTTTTTCGTCGCAAGTCTGCTTTAACGGATTATTCGTGGAATCGGCGAAAATACAACAAACAGGAGATTTTGTAGTCAATAGACTGCTAGAGAAGAGAGTTTACATATACGCCGATGATAGTTCATTCATACTTGTAATTTTCTTCTTTGGATGATAACCCGTCAGAAGGTTGCTAGACAATGGGTTAGGCGATATAGACGATAATGGTTTATTTGCGATGTGTATTATTGTCTCAGACGATTTGAATATCTATTTTTGAAAGTTCGGCATTTTTTCTCGTATTTCTGTTTGTTAGTAGTTAGCCACTTTGTTCTATTTATTGCGTTATCTCTAATACGACTAAGTTATTCACTGATTATTGCCATTTCTTTTCCAATGTCTTTTATAACAGAGATTCACATTTAAGACTCGTCTTCAACGGGTGAATCAAATGGAAGGAGTAACGAGATATAAACTTACTTACGTGGATCAATTAAGACAGTATCACGCCCAGCAAGGAAGGCCCTTCGCCCGCTTACCACAGCTGGATCGTCGGCCAATCGATCTGCACAGATTAGCAAAGGCAGTAAAGATTAGAAGCGGGCCTAAAGAGGTAATACGAGAAGGTTATATAAATTCGTCTTGGACGGCATATTAATCGCCAAGTATTCTCAAATTCTGCGAGTATATTACAAGCATATCGGGAGGATGTCGTACTCAAAAACTCTCTTACTTTTCGTCTTGACCATCGGTTCAATAGATAACACGAAAAAAACAGTGGGCAGAGGTTGCTCGGGAGATTAATGGTGGTGACTACTCTCGGAAATGCACATCAGCGTCCAAAACAATAAAAGAAAAATATTTTGAAATAATAGACCCGTTCGAGCAATATGTGCATAAAGCAAGAAAGGTTTCTAAAAGCAAAGCCAAGAAAGTCACATACGAAGAACAGATGTCGCTATGTGGTGACTGCGATCAACAAATACAACGAGGAGAGCGCGGTTTACTCTGCCACGGTGATTGTGAGCGAAGATATCATCGTCGCTGTATGGGAATAGACGATCAAACAAAGATATCACGTCGCTGGTTATGTCCGTACTGCTTAATTAGGATGGGACTTGAATTCGGATTTGATGAAGGAACGACGTATACACTTCGACAATTCAAGAAGAAAGCAGATGCATTTCTCGAACATTATCTGCAAAGCCATCCGCTGCCCGAAAATGAGGGCGAGTCTATGGATTTGGAAAGCCATCTGGAGCATGAGTTTTGGCGGTTAGCAGGTTCGCTAGACGAAACTGTGGAAATCGAATACGGAGCAGATACGGATTCTTATAGCTATGGAGGCGGATTTCCTGATACGGAAAGACATCCTACTAATTTATATGCTCGTGACCCATGGAATCTACGTAATTTAGCTTACCTTCCGAATAATCTTCTTGGCGCTGTACAACCAGATATTCCAGGAATGATGGTACCGTGGTTGTACGTTGGGATGACCTTCAGCGCGTTCTGCTGGCACGTCGAAGACCATTTTACATATTCAATTAATTACAATCACTGGGGTGCAACCAAGACATGGTACGGGATACCTGCATCGGAAGCCACTAAATTCGAGAACGCAGCCAAAAAACTCTTGCCAGAGCTGTTCAAGATTTCTCCAGATTTATTATCACATTTGGTAACTATTTTAGATCCAAGAAAATTAGTCGAAGAAGAAGTTCCAGTTTACGTTATTGATCAGAGGCCAGGCCAGTTCGTGGTAACATTTCCTCGAGCATACCACGCAGGTTTTAACCATGGCTTTAATTTGGCTGAAGCAGTAAACTTTGCATTACCTGACTGGATATCGTTTGGCGAAGATGCAGTTGAGACATACAAGTTGACAAAGAGAAATCCAGTATTTGCGCATGACCAGCTGTTAATCGAATATGCTCTCAGACATTACAACGAATACAATACAGCGGAATGGCTACATGAACCGTTAAATCGATTAATTACGAGAGAACTCGCTCAAAGAAAACGAATTGCGTCTACTCTTAATTTGGAGATTGTCTATGAACCGTTCGATCGACCTGATAATCTTATTCAATGCAAGCAATGTAATACGTTTAGCTATCTGTCTCAGGTGATATCAAAATGTATGCCAGCCAGTTTGTGTCATGACCATGCGGAAGATCGTGTAAGCGAAATATGTCGATGTGGGAAGAATTGCGCTTATCTGAGGATACGATACCCTGAAAATATATTACGTAATTTGATGGAATGCACAAAAACAGTTGCCGACAAAGCGGAAGAATGGATTTTATCTGTCGACAGGTACTTTGCCACTGTCAAAAATCCCGATTTGGACGTACTGAGAATGTTCTGTCATGAAGCAATGGTCAACGGGTATCCCGTCGACTTGAGTAGCTTAGCATCGTTTATTGAGACAGCTGAGGAATGGACATTAGAAGCAGATGTTATATTTAAGCGATTGAATAGACACATATGGCACGTGGACGAGATTGGTGACGAGTTCCTGCGGAAGTGGGACGAGAGAGTTGAGAAATGTATATCTGGGGTAATTTTTAATCGGTCCGCGGGTCGTAGTAAGAATGGCTCGGTGTATTGCTGTTGTCGAAGTGGCGATTCAAAGTCGTTTATGATACAGTGCGACAAGTGTGACGAATGGTATCACGGAACGTGTGTAAACGCTAGAGAAGGCGATTATGAAGAGGTCGATTGGACATGTCCGGTATGTAACGGGCAGACAGCATACGTCGGGACGGAGCAAATCCGACAGCTCTTGAATAGAGCAAACGAGTTGATGTGTACCCCTCCAATGAGTAAGGAGTTTGTTAGGATAGCGACCAAGTTATTATCATGGGTGGACGGTCTGCCGACGGCGAATAATGGAACGCACTCGATTAACGATCTTAGAAAAGCATGGGGAATGGGGATTCATCTGATTCATCCGCACTCGTCGATCCTAAAGTCATAATGGTATAGTTTTGATGATGGCTGGAACCGAATTTAGTAAATATGCTTGTAATTTGCTTGTTAAATTCATACTATTTAAAAAATAAAAAAATCATTTGAGTTTCTTTTCTTTTTCTTATTTACCACAAAATATTGTAATTAGAACCTTTTTTTTTCACTCAACGGGTTCAACCGCTTCCTTAATACCTATCAACCCCCACACTTTATTTCGATTATGTCTTTTTTTTTTTCACTATTCTTTGAGTTGTACGTTGGTTCGTCTGAGAATTGCCGATAATGAGCATGACGTTAGTAACATTGACTAGACTGTAAATACGATATTATCTGAAAAGATAGAGCAAGAATTATTTAAGCATTCTGCCAAAGATAAAAACACATTCAATAAAAAAGAAAATTTTGTTCATGAACGAGACAAGTAAACTCTTTTCGTCAGTCTATTTGTACTTTTTATTTCGCAGAGAATGACGACAACTATTACGACCGTGACCGAATCTGTTCGCTAGTTGTTGAATATGTTGCACATCCTCCCTCTTATCCGTGCTTTGCATTAGAGTAGAGTTAACATACTGTAACTGCAATGACAGTCGCTCAGTAAAGCTCAGGTCGATCAAGCACCAAATATCGAGTAGATCGTCATTTCAAACAAACGCGGGTATTGTAGATAATAATAAGACATCAAAGAAGAATAAAACATACTGTACGATATAGCTGAGGGGAGGTTTAGGGTATCCACAATGCGGCAATGATAAAAAGAACGTACAAAATAAAAACAACAAGACTGCAATTTCGAATGCGAATAGCTTTGCGCGTAGTCTCGCTGAAAGCATCACCCTTCATATACTAAATTGGTTAGCCGATATAGTATTTTAAGTATGAAAAATTATGTGGTATTTCAAGCATGCAATCGCATAGTGCTAAAGATGATGATATTACATTGTAGTATTCATTTCACAGGTGTGATACCACATGGTTTTTAATATTACAAAAAACAAAAGTATGTATTATATACCATCAATTGTCTTACTATACTAAATCACGTGGTACGCAGCTAGTAACGGCACTACGTTTCTTCATTTAATTTACCTTCTATGAGCCCTTTACGCAAACATCTTCACAGCAGAAAATTAAAAAAAAAAAAACAAAACAAAACAACAACCAACATTCCGTATAATCATAATCTCTCTATAAGCACGTTTTTAACAAGTTGCATTGTTTCCGACAGCGAGGTTTGGACATGAATAGAATAAAGTACCGCAAATAGTAGGCATCATCTAATGTCTGTAATGCAAAAGTAATTAGTTGAGCATATTAGCCATATTGCAATTTCTGACGCGCATTTATTTAATCTACTATTCTGATGGTATAGTGTCTTGGGCATGGTACATTGAATATCATTGATTGTTCCATCTTGGTTCCACCTTGGCCTCTTTTTTCCATTGTCCAATGCCCGGATGTGTCATGCTGTTGTTAACCTGTACAACCAATTGCAAAACGCACACACCCCTAGTTTTTTACTTGCCCGCACTAATTAGGAAAAGATCTACTACCAAAAATATCAAAGAAAGATGCTACATCAACATCATAGCATCCTACCATAAATACCCCGCATGTTCCGTTAACAAACGTTTCCCCCATCAATTCTATAGACTAACTGCAAGAGCACTGGCTGCTTCGAGCGATCGTTCGCTCTTTAATTAATCTCCTCTCCCAATCTCTCATCCTCGTAGCCCCCCCCAATTTGACTCTTTACTTTGTGAATGCAAATTGATTTTGCATTCAGTAGAGAGTGAGCATTCGTTCTACCTCTCGGCACAGTACGATATTGTACAAACGTTATCATCACAAAAGCAAACATAATCACATATGCGCAAGTGCAATATCATCGTTGTTTTTGCTCTCACCTTCTGCGTCGTCTTTGACGCACTAGTCGACGCTCAACTACCTGGTGATTGGCCACCTCCGAACGAGATTCCTTCTCCCGAGCCCGAATGGCTAGATCTTGTAGATCTGAGTGAAGTGACTGATGCTCCGGTAGCAACATCCGAGTTGGCTAACTGCGACAATGATCAGTGGTGTACGTGGCAGTGTAATGGATGTGTTGGGCCAAATGATATCGTAAACTGTCCTGAGACTAAAGGTAAGATTGTGTGAAACAGATAAAATGTTAAATAGCTTGCAAAGTAATATAATAAATGATATGCGATACGCTGTCTATTAATGCATCACTCAAAATTGTTTATTTCAGATTGGGGGCTTACATTTGATGATGGTCCTTCGTAAGTGTTGCGAGTTATAGCTACAAATAACGATAATAACGATCGCATGTGCGCTAACTGATGACTCTGTTTTCTCTTTCCCAGAGAGAATACTCCGAAACTCTTGGATGAACTCGACTTGTTAGATACAAAGGTGACTTTTTTTGTCATCGGTGCACAGGTGGTTCAGTTTCCTGATATACTGAAAAGAGCCGTAGATTCTGGTAATTAACATAAATTCGTGTTTTATCACTAATTATCGATCTGCTCGTTCTGACCAATGTCGTTATATGTAGGCCATGAAATTGGACTTCATACGTGGTCACACCCACATCTCACCCAACTCACCACAGAGCAAGTTATCGCAGAGTTGAAATGGACCGAACTAGCAATTAAGGCTGCAGTTGGCGTGACGCCCAAGATTATGCGGCCACCATTTGGGGATTACGACGACAGGATAAGAGACATAGCGGCTCAATTAGGATATAAAATAGTGCTCTGGGATTTAGATACACAAGACTATTTACAACAAGACAACGCCACTTTTGATCCTACACAATTGAGTGACTTGTTTAAAGGATGGGTTAACCTGAATACGACAAATGGACACATTTCTTTGAACCATGATCTTTTTCTTCCAGGAATCATAGCTACCCCGGAGAGTGTTGACAACATTCAAGCAGGAGGGTTTACACTCAAGCCAGTGGCAGAGTGCAATGGTTTCGCTCCATACTTGGAATCTAATGCAACTGTTGCTAATAACAGTACCAACGATTCAGGGACCAACACTACGTCTACATATACGACGACGACGACGACGACTCAAAGTGTAGACGCAACAGCAACCGATATCACTGGAAATGGTGTATCAACGACTGACGGTTCAGTTGCCACAGATCTTACCCAGTCAGATATCTCGGCAGCAACATCGATATATTTAGTCTGCGCGCGACTATTGTTATTAATGGTGTTGGCAGTTTGCTCGGCAATGTTTGTGCTTTGATGGGAAGTTAGATACGCGTGAGCTGGCTATAATAACGTTTATATATTTATACATAAGTGTGATGTTGGTAGAACCCATATTGAATGTAAAGTTGAACTTCGATTGAAGAACCGATAGAAGCTTAGTTTATTGGTGTCAATTGTTAATTAAAGCTCGATGGCATTGCAGTTAGTAGATCAATATAGACAAGATTGTATATGTTTGTTATGTTTGATAACTCAATGAGCGGTGAGATAAAGGTGGTAAAATTTTTCCTGCCCAATTGTAAAGAGTTCTCGTAACACCAATCACTTTTGGCCCGTGATTTTTATAAACAATGTTATAACTTGTATATCGGCAAAATATATATCAGCGCGCAACACTTCAACTGATCGGTCGGTTGGAATAAAGCGTGACTAACATCTTTCTTACCGATCAGTTAATTCGCGTTCTCAGTGTCTGTATGGGACTTACTAGATACTCTTGCGGACATTGTTTCCAGATTGGCCTTGAACGAGAAAAGTGCATGTTACGATTAAATTAATTTTTCATATGCTTTGCACATATTTCTTACTACGTTATCGCGTAGTAATGTTCCGACCCAATCGCATTCTGGTTTGAAATACGCACGGTTAATATCGCGAAACAATATTGATTAAATATCGCTTTTTGGTATGATATTTAACGATGTGTCTATTTTCGAATTGGGTCAATTGCATCCCGTTTTCATTATTTTCATTTTTATTAATTTACCAATATTGCTGCAATAGCTTATCTTACTTTTTGCTATTTGCATTACAGACGGGCACATTTTTATTACATAATTATGTCGCACTGCACAAAGGACTCACGTTTCGGGGGGTTTCCAAGACAGAAACTGGTACCAAAAACAAAACTGTAAGTCAATAAATACGTGGCAACATTATGTATGGGTTTGGTATCTGAATTCGCTTATCTGATTTTATCGCACACAACCAAGTTTCGAGTTAGAAGTTCTCAAGCTATCAGTTGATATGGAGTGAATGCTGAGTGAATGCTGTAGGTATTAGCATTGTTATATTGTGGCCATTTGAAAGGTGAATATCTACTTCATTTCGTTCGTAACATAATAATTATAACACGCATGTGACAAAAATTATTACATAAACACACACAACACAACACGCAACAACACAACGCACAAAATGCACACAACACACAACACACACATGCACATATATATTGGCATACTGGAGTATATACAACTATTAGAACGTTATGAAGCTCATTTATTATAGCATTTATTGACGTCAAGACAATATATTGTCAAATCGTTGTATTGTTGGTGTTAGCGAAGATAGTAACGCGCACGTGATAAGATTTTCGGTATATCATAATCTACATTTGTTATTTCTCAGCTCCCATCTCGTGTATACTTTTGTTATCAAATATCTCAAATTGTGTTCCATTCTCCAACGTTTTCGCATCAGGGGAAATTGACGATTCGCCGACGGCATATCTACGCATTGCTGTTTAACGTAAACATTGACATTTAGCATAATAACTAGCGTAATCAAGAATATCACATAATCACTACCTCTTCCGACAGTGGCAACATCGACATAGCCCTTACTGCCTACGAGTTTCATCAGTCCAATTACGGTACCAAGTAAATATTTTTCGAAAAGTCTCCGATCGGGTCTCTCTTCTTCCGCTTTCAAAAAGCCGGGCCTAAATATAGTTACTCTTTTAAACCCAACATCTCCTAATTCATGTTCTATCTCTCCCTTTGTTCGAGGATATAGAAACATTGAATCCTTGTTAGCACCGGTGCTTGAGCAGTATAGATAATGAACATCTCTGTCTTGATTTTGTTGCTTGATTATTTTCGCCGATGAAATGACGTAACCCTTGTCTATCTCAACAAATCGTGAAGCTGAGCCTGCCTGTGCTCGAGTAGTGCCTAGAGTACAAAAGACGACACTAGGGAGGTAAATGAGTGGAATTTGAAATTCAAAAAGCGTGTGAAGAGTAGTACGAGCGATTCGCTGATAAGTACCACTTGTCATTTGCAATAATACACTTACTCATGACCTACAAAGACATCTTTAAAGTCATCAATCTTTTCAAAGTCGATTACTTTTTGTGTCTGAATTATGAATATTCATAGCGTGTGAGAGTGGTGATTGAATTTACAGTAATCGACTTTGCGTGATCACACTAGATTGAATCGACTCACCAGTATGTCTTTATTCGGACCATCATATTCAAACTCTCTTCTTCCCACGGTGGTAATTCTAGAAAACCCGCCGTTATGTAACAAATCTCTTACAAGTGTCTTACCAACAGCACCTATTTGAACAAGTTCACGTTCAGCAGCTCACTCACTCTTCGACAAATAGTAATATGTGGGACGCATCGCATACATGCAAGTAAGTCACTTTCAGAGTATTACACACACCTGTTCCGCCAAGTACTAAAGCCGTCTTTCCAGCCATTGTAACAGAACACTCTTTTGAACTATGATCGCTGAGATGGAAATTTTCGGTGATATTAGGGATTGCGAATCATTGTCATTTAGGGTTAGAATGGATAGGCGTTTGTCTATTACTATATTTGCGCCATTGATTTGCTGATCATAGTGGCGGGAACGGGGAGCTGCAGTGAAAATGAAGGGAAAAACTGCCAGACATACACGAACATTTGTATGTGTCTATGCCCCCATCGAATCGATGAATTATACTGTGTTCTTGATGGTCTGATGGTTACACATTTACGCATGGGATTGAAAAGAAGGATGGTCAAGCTCTTTAACTTAGGAATTTTGCGCGGAAATTTAAAATCATAAGCTTAGCTTTCTACATGTGATCGGGACTGAATTTGTTTATTTGGAGCACGAGTTAACTCTGTGCATTCAATCTTCATTCGCCGTACCAATCAACATTATCGCATTTAGCCATAATAGTAATTGTCACTGTACTACTAAATCCAAAGTGTATGTGGTTCTGTATTGCATTAATATGCAGGGTAGTTGAATTTGTGTTACGTTCGCTCTATCACTGATGTGTGACGTTGCATATTATTTGCAATCAAAAGGGTTAAACGGATCAGGCGCATTGCCGAAACAGAAAACAAACGGACGGACAGAGAGAGAGAGAGAGAGAGAGAGAGAGAGAGAGATATTAGAGAGAGAAAGAGAGAGCGGGCGATCGAGAATTGTGTCGAGAAATAATTTAATAAATAATTTTGTAATCAGTAAACGAAATAATAAATTATAAATGCTAATCAATGTTTGGCGTCACTTTCTATTGGTCTATTGCCGTTCAGTTTACGAACATATTAACTGAAATTGACGCAAGGGTAACGGTCTAGATACGCATAGTCTGTTTGTGAATACTGATAGCTTTCGAGATGACAATTGGTAATGTCCCCCTTCGCACCTATAAAATTATTGATAATGCAGTGTGGCAATCAATATACAATGTGTCGGGAAATTTCCGCATGCTGATCATTACTCTTACGAGCATTACGATAAGGTTACGCCTCGCACTCTATTTGTATTATTGATGCATGTACGAGGTTTATTTATTAGAAATAATAAAAATAACTCAATATTCATCATTCCTATGTATAACGGGTATCGGTATAAAAAATGCTGTACAAAATATACGCAATTAATGAAGCGTGAATGATACAACAGTAAGGACTCAACCAGCCGGTTTATATTGTTATATTGTTGTAAATAAACTATTGTAATAATTGTTCACGGTCGTTGTGCTACAAGGGTGATGTTTAATACTATTGGCGAAACCTTATTTATCATTTCATGATAAGAAACGTCAAATATTTTTATAATGTACATGTCTAAGCCAATACCATCAAGCAATATACTGACTTGTATACATATGTTTATGTAAAAAGCTACTTTATGTAACAGATAAACAGGTTGATTAAACTGAATCAGCGGATACGTCTGCATCTGTCATACAAATAGAACTTAGCGAATGTTGATATTTACTATATAATCCCGTTACGTTCTTTTCCTGGCATATTCTATCTTTTCCCGTTATGCATTGCCGGGTACGCAAAACAAGCCTTTATTAGTGGGTCTTGAAAAATTATACTGTCCTTCCTTCTTTTACTCCATCAACTCAATCAACTCAATCAACTATACACTTAATCAATTAATCCTTCCGCCGGAACCTGTTTTTCATTTGAACAATGGTCAATAATACTGCACTGTCAACAATAACCGCGGAACAGAGCCGAGCTATATATAATATAGTCGTGCCATTAAACATTATATCAATATGTTTTTGCTTAACAGCCGTGTTCGTGTATATTCTCATCAGATTCCGATACAGTTCACTGGCAGATAGAGTGTCATTCAGGCTGAGTACTGCCATCACCATAACAGACATTATGTACTCGATATTTCAGATAGCGAGTTTGGCTGTTACGACCCCGGGTCGACTTTGTGGGATTACGGTACGCTTAACATTATAAAAATAGATCTAATCGTATTTACAATTCGTATCTAACCCAAATTTTTTGCTACAGGTATGGGGGTGGGTGTTCACAAGTCTGCTGTCGATATTCCTTACCAATTGTATCGCCATCGTAAGTTTGTTTTTAGTTTTGTTTTGGTAAAAACTTTTCCATATTAATCTTCTTGTCTCATACTCATACCCTTTATATTTCATAGAATCTACTAGCTGTGTTCGTGCACGAATATAGAGGAAGATATAATTTGGAAAAGTATTACGTTCCGATTTCTTTTATTTTGGCACTTACATTGTCGTTAGTACCAGTTTCAGTGGACATGTATGGGTGGGACGAGCCAGAATCGTAAGTACTTTATCTGTTTGTTCACGTGACTATATAGTTTACTAATACAATACATCAACACTGTATAGTGTATGCTGGTTTCGTGGCTCAGGCGAAAGGTTCAATATCATGTGGCAATGGTCAACTCTCTTTGCATGGCAACTACTTTCAGTTGTATATTGTATATTTGTCGTCATTGCCGTCATGGTTAAGTTAAAGTCTGCCAAGCACAAGTTGGCAAACACTTCGCAAAAATCCCAGGCCAACCAATCGGCGGCTAATAAACTAAATTCGGTCATAAAACAAAAAAATTTCATTCTAGTCGTAGTGAGAAAAGTAATGTGCTATCCACTTGTGCCAATTATTACACAAACACCCAACTTCCTAGTAGAGACATTGGCATATACCGATCGAAAAGTTAACTACGAGTTGCTTCTGATGACCTACGTATGTTCAAGTATACAAGGTATGTACCGAAAATGCGTTATTGTCATTGCCAATGCGCGCCTGTTAGCTAGAGTTTTTAGAGTAATCAATTGACAAAATTCATATTCACGGACCATATTTCCCCCCCTATATACAGGTATTCTGGATGCGCTTGTATTTTCTCAGGATGTTGCTGTGGCGAAAAGTCTTGATAACCTTAGTATCTATTTTTGGAAAAAATACATAAATCCATACGAAGAACAATATCCACACAAGTCACACAATAAGGCGATCGCACCGACACGCAAAAATACATTAGAATTGAAACCACCGGTTACATCTGAATCATATACAAATTCAAGCTCACCGATTATCGAAGTGAAAGACGATTATCAAAGCCAACCCAACTTTTTGGAATGGTTAAGGTACAATTTGATCATCAAAATTTTTATGGCGCCAACCTGTGAAGCGGTTGAGAATACGAAAACATCGGAAAAAAGTCCCGAGACATCGCAACATGAAATGCAAGCTCTTCAACAAGACAGATTAGAGACACTCGCCACAGAATGTTGCGACGACGATGTAACAGACGATGATCACTTAAAGAACAAACAGTCGATATCATCTTTGAAATCTTCCTCAACTACTTTAAGCTTTGCTGGCGACATATCCAACGAGACAACCGCAAATGGCCTTTTATCCGGAACTCAACTACATCCACAGTCCGCATTATCGCATTCTCAATTCGCGTATGTTGGTCTACATCGGCGCTCAACTTCAACTCCTTGGGACTCTATTGGAAATGAGAATCCAATGCCAGTGTCCATAGTAGAAAACTTTGTATCGTCATCAGTACATATCCGGATAGAGAGTGAAGCAAGTTCGGTTGAGCGTAATGAGAGAGAACAAAGAGAGCTTGAGTGTATTGTAAAGAAACTGTAACATATCGGTTTAGTAGTATTCATGCTTACCTGTAACATAAAATCTGTATAGGATTATTGCTAATGATATTTTAATGTATATTTGAGCAAAAATTGAATAGAATGCTTCCCAAGTATTACGATTACACACTCATTTGTATTTAGATATTATGACAATATCTTGCATAGCAAATATAATTAACAATATTAAAAAATTATATATTAATATCGTAGCTCAATATGTTTGTGACCTTGCGAACAGCGACTTTATTTTAAAATAACAAATCTAAGACTGAGCATTGCTACTTCTTGCTTAATAATTGGTTGTAAATGCTTGGGTAAAGAATGCAGATCAAACCCCGAGTTTGGTGCAAACCGAAGAAACGCATCGTTTTAGTGCGCCAGAATGTCTCGGCATAACTCCATAATGTGAATTAATTATGTTTTGGATACGTTTTATACAGTCAAAATTCGTAATCAACTTACTGTTTACTAATTATATATATTTATATTTACGTTATTATTGTTTATGCTGTGGCCGGGCTGGCCATAATACCGATCTGAATATGTTTGTGTAATCCGACCAATTTTCTTTGCGAACTTGACCGCATGCATCTCGTTGACGTTGCATTGGCTAGAACAAGTACCGATAATTTGTCTGATATAATGATAAAGCTTCTGGTTAATATATTATCAGGTCTGATATGGTTTTTCACGTGCTATATATTCTATATGCTACGTGGAGAGTATTTGCTGTAACGTTCGTCGTAAAGCTCTATTTATCACTGAAAATTATCTGCGCACTTAATATTGGAACTGTGAATACGGATAACGATGTCTGCTACTTCTTATGTTATTGAAATTTATGACAACCATCCATTAGCTGCCGAGTAATCTTCAGCTGTTGATCAACGTCAGAAAGGGTTTAGGTTCGAACTTTTAGATGGCTAGTCAATAGTAATAGTTTAAATAAACCCTTAGCAAACGCAATGCCATGTCGCAGACGCCAGTTCTTGTCATACCTATGAGCTCTGTCCACTTACACAAATGAGCCATCCATAATGTTTATGAAGCACAAAAGTGTGTTTCCCTTTTCGTAAAACACCCTACGTCATTTCAATCTTATGTATTTCGCAGGCAGGTTATCGACAACGGTACGACAAAGAATACTAGTTTTTTGTGTACTTTCTTTGGGATTGGACGCAATAATAATAAATTGGTTTAACTGGTCGAGATATTTGTTACTTGGATACGTTGACTAGCTTGAAAGTTTATTAAAAGTTGAGGCGCGTTTAACACAATTAGTTCAATTTTCGGAAGGCCGTTATTTTTCGTTAAGTATGCACATTCGCCGAATAAAACGTACTAGCTATTTATCTATTACTACCCAACACATTATAGTATTATAACTGTATAGTTTCCCTGGGTAATGCTAACAAGTATTAATATAGACAAAAATAAAACTTATCAAGTAATTGAAGCATGTCGATGCTTCAATTACTAACAAAAACCTGTAAGGTACGTACTGTATATCTATGATCGATTGCTGTTACTATTATGCCCAATATAACCAAAGACCTGACAATATATCTGACGTAAAATTCAGAACTCAGTCGATTCAGTTCGGAACTGACAGGTTCCAAACTGATATGCATACGAAGTTAACAAAACGATAATTATTTGTACGACTTTTATCGCCATATGATAAGGACGTCACACAGATGATCGATAAACCTTAAACTTTCATACCATAGAGTGGGATACTTGTAGTCTATACAGACTACAAGTATCCCACTTAGGTCGGACTATAACCATCCCAATGACGTGTAGATCGCAAAGTTCAAGTCATTTGAGTGACGTGTGGATAGCAAAATTCAAGTCATTTGAGTGATGGGTTGATCATAAAACTCAAGTCATTCGAGTGATATATTTTTCGGGTTATTTATAGTCCATGACGTTCCCCTTGCGGACTATAACCATCCCAATTATTGACGCGGAGTTTGCGTTTGCTTCGTCACTCGAGAACGATGTTGGATTTCTGCCGTCACGGTGTCAAACACAGACGACGATGTCAAGATTTGATTATCACAACACATGATGACAGTGTCAAGTTACGACACGCGCCAAGGTGGCTAATTTGTGTCGTCACCCACATGCGACATAATGTATGCCGGTTTAGTAATCGTAACCGATTTCCGTCGCTGGGACGCAAACAAAAAAAAGTAAAAGTACACCGTGCGATTTATACATTATTAGTAGCAACGGGATTTTTAACTGTAGGGTTGACAATAGATATAATTAATTCATTTTCGAGATCGGAATCAGACTCAGAATCGTAATCCTCTAGCTTTTCTATATAAGTTTTGAAACCCTTTCCAATCTTCTGTATAAAGAGTTTATTGATAGCTTTAGTAGCATAAGTAGCATGAATATTACAGTCTACTTCCTCAATCTTTTGCGTTATAATATTATCAATAGCTTGAGTTAGCTTACTCTTGTGATCTTGTATTGTTGTCATTTTATATACCGCATAGAATATTTAATAGAAGAATTAATGCAATCCGGACATGCTATATGTATGCTATCTGATTATGCTATCGATTAATGCTACCAAATATGTATGCTATATATATCACGTAAATGCTATCGATAATGCTATCATGTATATGCTATCAAAAAATGTTATCGAGTACGTTATATTAAAGTATGCCAATTTTGTTTGCCAGAATTGTTAACACCAGAAATATATCCGAGAACATACGTAGTAAAAAGGCGGATTAACTTTGTCCAATAATTATAGGAAGGCAGGTATATAACTCCCATAATTATTATATAATATTACCGAAGTTATACACCCCGAAAAAATATCCAAAAAATATACCCGAAAACATACCAGAAAAATAGGTAGCCACTAGAATGCGTTTAAAATGGATCTGCTCGCGTCCTAATAAAAAATCCGTCCCGGTTTCGTCCTAGTAAAAAAAAGTTAACTGGGACGGATTCGATATAGGAGAAAGATTTTAAATCTATTTTTATCTTGTTCTTTTATATTTATTATATATCCGTCCTAGTTGTCCTAGTAAAAAGTAATAATCTAGGAAAAATAAAATTTATCTACCCATCCATGATACATTTATACTATACATATCATCTATACGTTATATACATATGATATATATATATCCCAAGCACGTAAGTGCCCTGTTCCACAGTAATTTAATCACATAAATTTTTATACCTTTTTCCTATGTATAAGCTGGTTTACTTTTTATTTTTTTCTTTTGACGCAATTCTATTTCCTTCTGCAAATCTAGTGGAGTATCAAACCTTAACCGAATTGCTAGAGGATCATCCTCTGACCTAGTAAGATCAAATACAATAAATTCATTTTTTCGTAGATAATCGTGGATGCATCCTTTACTCGAGTGACTACTGCGCCTCATTACAGTCAGAAATTTGGGGTGGTCATGGAAATCAATTTTGAATGTTCCATGAAATTTGATTGGCTCGATTACACTTATTTCGCAACACCAAATTATTATTGTCGTTATGCACTCACCTATACCCATAGCTTCATAATCCACTCTAATCCACTGGACTCTTTTAAGCAGTTTTTTGAATAACGACCTCCGAAGACGTCAGATTTACGCCATTTCACTTTAACAACGTTCTCTTTAGCGTGTTTTAATAGGTAAATTACTCATACCAAGGGAACCCCTTCACAATATTGAAGTTTGTAGAAACTGTTTTGCTCTTTCAAACAATATATAAAGAAGCATCAAGAAACGTATCTATGCTAGCTACAGCATGTCAGACTGGAGCCCTTTCGTTAGAGAGTTCAAAAGATCTAACAAAATGCACCGTAACTTTCTTTTTTAGATAAACTCGCTTGTATCATTTTTGCATCAAAGGTCTGAAGTCACGACAGCATAAACTATTGCTTTTTGAGCAAATATAGGATATTCATAACTTGTGATTTATAACAATGGTATGTATTGGGAATGAATCAATGGCGAGTGGTAAAAAGGGCGCAAAAAAGCGATAAAAGAACTAATATTGGTTCAGGCACTGTACTATCGATGTTATGCCATGTATATTGTTCGTTAGATCATCATTTCATCGTTCCCTACACATTGGGGAAGAAGAATAAGAGAGCTCCATCGCTTGGATCGGTTCATCATCCTTTACATGTCATCCTCACTATGTATTACCCTCTCTACATCCACACATCATTACAAACCTCCTTATTCCCTACATATTACCCCCACCCGTCAGCACAACATCCACTACATCCACTACATCCACTACATGCCACTGTCATTCCTATGTGCTTTCCTTGCACATGGTCCACGATACATTAGTCTGCCCTACTTGTCATCCTACGCATCCTCCCATCCTCTATACACATCCTCCCTACATATATTCTTCCATAATCCTTCCTACATCATCTTCGTCATCTCTACCATTCCTACAACATATTGTATCTATCGCTATGCATCATCATTTCCTACATCATATCTATCGCATCGGGACATGATCCTCCATCCTTATGTCAGCCCTCTATAACTCCCAAGTATACATCTTTCTCCATCATCCTCTCTACATAAAATCCTCTATCCTCATAACACATCCTATGCCTCATCATCCTCTTTACCCAATATCATTCCTATCCCTCCTGCCAACTACATTATCTTACATATTTAACTATACGATCCCTCACCCATAATCCCGTCGTTCATCTGTAAAATGATTTGACATAAATGCTAAGTCAGACAACTGTTTGTTCTATTGCCGTCAAAAAGTTTATTAGTATACCTAATGATGTCCTGAAGGTAAAGGGGATAAGAAAACTTGTTACACAACGCAGAAAGTACCTACGAAGCTGATTGTACTTGCTATACATGGCTTAGAAACTGGTACATGTTTTGTTCTAATGGTTAAAGAATGATTTTCTAGCTGAATAAGCGCATCGAACAACTGCGATTATAGATCCGCTTGATTTTCGATTGGTCCCGTGATCATTGTTCTGTATGATTCTCGAATGTCGATCATACACTGTATTTAGACAATCCGCATATTTACTATTTTTATTTCATTGATTGCGCGTGATTAGCACGCGTAACATTCCAATCTCTATAAAAAAGCAAATAAACTGTGCAACATGTCAACTGCTTCATTTAATGACGAAACTGACACATCCAGATATTATGCATCGTATGTCTCCAAGAAACGAAAAAATACCAAGGTTGAAGGCTCTTCCGCACCAAAACGGCAGTCACGGCGCATTGCCAGTCAAAGCTCGGATCTTACAGTTGCCATCACCCAGCTTAGGCTCAATTCCAGTTTAAGCTCTAGTTATGACTTAAATATAAATGAAGCCGACGAAAAGGAAAAGAATTGGTGGTTGAGTAAAGATTCTTTAGGTTCTCTGGGTGTTGAAGAGGAAAGGTAAAACGTTAGTATTTACTTAT
>CAJVPJ010000372.1:0-26851 GCA_910592205.1 Paraglomus occultum | reverse complement strand
ACGTCAACCCTCCCGTTCCATACTCAAGCGTAAAACCGCCGGCGGTGCAGTCACCAGGTTATACCTCTCACTTAGTGTCCAGTAATGTCTACCCAGGGTACTCCCAATACACACAACCAACACATTCGAATTCTCCTCCACCTTCACGGCAAAACTCACAGCCATATCAAGGTGTACCCTCCTTTCCGCAACCTCAACCATATCAATCACCGCCTATTGCTCAACAGCAGCCTACGTATTATCCGTATTCGCAGCAGCCACAACAACAATTTCAACAACCATTTCAACAACCACAGTCACCCGGAACGCAGCAGCATTATTATGGCAACGACAATATGAGACGAGGTTCCGTAGAGTACAATACGTATAATGATGGAGGGTCATATCCATTTCCTGATGTCAGTTCGAAACATTCGCCGTCCGATTCAATAAGATCGTCTGGCACATTTTCTGGGAGCGATATACATTCATGGAATAGCAATGGTCATCAAAGCAAAGATATGGGTCATCCGAAGCACCGTAGTTTTCAAAAACTGGATTCGATCCCCACGCCCTCTGATGCTGAGATTGAGCGCATGTTTGTGGATTTAATGGTATGCTTATATCTTATAGAGACAAAATTAGTTGTGATATGTTATTAGCTATAATGTTCTGTCTTATTATTATAGAATAATCGAGATTTGAAGAACTTGTCCGAGGCCCAACGGAGACAGATGTTAGCAATGCCTACGGATAAGAAGTGGGTTTTAGTTAAGCAAGATTTATTGCAAAAACCAACACATATTGGCCACCATCAAGATAAAAAGGCCCCTGAATACTATATCAGAAAGATAATGGAGAATGCAGCTACTGTCAAAATGTTGAACTCGCTCAGTGTCTCACTAAGGACGGCTCCGCTTACGTAAGTAGAATGGGTAGCTGTGTTATTCCTATATCAGTTATTATGCGAGATTTCGTACGGATGTTTAATATCAAATATCTGTCAAAATGTTATTTATGAATAATTCATCTTTTAACCATTCCTGAATATTATTTTTATTATTTGGTTGCGTAGATGGGTGAGATTATTTATTGACTCAAAGGGAACCGAAGTACTGGCGAACTTACTCAGCACAATTACGCGAAAACCCGTAAAGTGAGTTTTTTAAAATACTTCGCTTACCTAATTTTGTTAAAAAGAAGGATAAATAATAACAGTTAATTCCCGTTTTTTGTTAGGCGAGAGGGCGATCTGCAGATGGAATATGAAATTGTCAAATGTTTCAAATCACTACTCAACAATAAAGTAAGTAACGCTTATATGTTTATCCAGAATCAGTCGATATTTATTTTGATCCTCTTTTTTATAACTCACTATGACGATAATACCTTTGTCAACAGTATGGCGCCGAGGAAACACTAAAAAATCCGATCTGTGTACACTCGCTTACTTTCTCAATTGCTTCTCCTCAAATAACAACACGAAAATTAGTTGCAGAAATACTTTCGGTTTTATGTCATTATGATAAAGTCAGAGGGCATCCACTTGTACTTCAGGGATTCGATCAACTAGCAAAGTTCCAAGCCGAACAAGGCAGATTTGATGTTTGGGTTAGAATGTGGGAGAATGCAATTGATGGAAGAGGTCGAATGGGCAGCTTGGTTAATGCTAGCGATGAATTCAGAAAAGGAGGCGTTGGTTTCGACAATACATTGATGGAATATGCGGTACGTTTAATGAAATTAAAGAGGCAGCGTAAATTTTGCTATCAACCATTAATTCTTGCGGTTTTCATTGTTAGGTTGCATCTATGATTTTGGTGAACGCAATAATCGGTGTTTGTGATGATGTAGAGCTTCGCGTTGACCTACGCAATCAACTTCATGCGTGCGGATTGAGTCGCATAATCGAAGTAAGTCCCAAGGGAGAGGCAACTCGAATGTATCCAAGTTTTTGAAGTTCGATTTGCATAAGCTGATATTAATGGAAATTAATACTATTATTAGAAAATGAGACCATTCAATTATGAGCTTATAAACATACAAATAAAAAAGTTTGAAGATGAAAGTGAACAGGATTATGACGAAGTGTTGTATTATTACAATAACCAGATACTGCAGGACATGACATATCCTTACTTACAATTTGCTGTGTTTTACAACATTATATTTGCTATTTTATATTATCTCCTTAACTCACTATTACTAACCCCCACGATATATTCAATTGTATCGTTGAATCTGTCAAGGGAACAAAAGCGTACGACTTCTTCTTGTCAGCCATGCAGCATATGTTGTTAATTAGAGAAGATGGAGAGACAAGGACGCGATATTTTCAGCTCATAGACTCACTGATTTCGCAGGTTGTTCTCGACAGAAGGGGTGGAGGGCAAGATTTGAGTCAGACAATAGGCGTAACAGTCTCACAAGTGCTCGGCAAGCTAGCGGATCAAGAAAGATTGGAAGCCGCTCTAGAAGAGGCAAAAGATGCGAAATCAGTTGCTGAGAAAGCTCTAAAGGATAAGCATGATTTACAAATGGAACTTTCAAGGGGTGCAGGTAAGAGAAAACAACTTTTCGTATGATTGACATGACGTGATATGACATGCATATTTAACTGTGTTTCGCTAATAATAGATGGAATGGTTGGTGAGTTGAAGGCGAAAGTCAATTCACTGGAGCAGTTGCTCGTTATGTCGCGAAATACTGTTGATCTACTGCAAAATACACTTGCTGATATGGAGGCAAGTTACAATGAGAAATTGCGCGAGCAAGATATGCAGCTACGTGAGCTTGAGAATACTTTGAAAGAATCATATCAAAAGGCCACTTCGGATGATCCTTCCGCTCTTGATAAACAAGAAATTATTCAAAGATTGGAGAGAATGCAACAAATTGCAAAGACAGAGGCCAGATTGGAAGGACGTAAAGTCTGGACACCAGCATGGGTTGGAGATTTTAGAGTATGTAATATTAGTTATTCGTGTTCTTGTCGGTTTAGTAGACTTGAGATACTGACAGTTTTTTTTTTGTTTTCATGACGATTAGATGCCCAATCATCATGACTACAGATTAAGCACATCAACAACCGACACTGGCTATATTTCTGGGTCGCCTAGCATAGCATCTGTTAACTTTTCAAATGGACTGCCAAGCCAGCAGGTCGATCCACAATATTCAATTCCTCAACCTCTAAGCGATGCACGTCCATCACCCGGTGGCTTCAGATTGCCCGACCAAGGTCCGCCACAATTTCCAAGTGGTCTATTAACTGCAATTCAGCAACGCCGTCACGATTCGGTGGATGGCGCTGACGACCATGATAGTGTCCCAGCTGGTTCGGCCACAGAATCTCCTTCGAGAAAGTCTTCGGTGGACCATAATAAACCATCATCTACGAAAACTGATTCTGGACCAACCTCACCCATTGTTACAGATACCTTGCCAATAAATGACGTTTCAGACACTGGATCTGCTCTTCAGTCATCAACAACCGAATCCAACATTCCGTTATCACCACCACCGCCGCCGCCGCCGCCGCCGCCGCCTCCACCTGTGAAAGGCGCTACTGATAAACCCAGTCAGGGAAGTACTCAGGGTCAATCGAGTGGAGCTCCACCTCCGCCCCCTCCACCACCTCCTCCGCCGCCTGTAAAAGGTGGAGCGCCCCCGCCTCCTCCTCCCCCGCCTCCACCTGTGAAAGGTGGAGTTCCTCCTCCTCCTCCCCCGCCACCGCCACCTGGAAAAGGTGGGGCTCCTGCACCCCCGCCACCGCCTCCACCCCCTGCTAAAGGTGGAGCTCCTGCACCGCCACCACCACCATCCAGTGCCACGCCTTTCCGTGGCTCTAATGGTTCGTGATATTTCAGTTGCATTATTGTGCTTACAGAACGAGTGCTTGATCTAACGTTTCCTATTGATTCATTAAATCCAGTTGTTGTAAATCGTCGAAATGACCTTCCTATTTCTGCAAAGAAGAAATTAAAACAATTGCAGTGGGAGAAGATAAACCAATTATCAATTAACAATACTATTTGGAGCAAGCGTATGTACGAAGATGAACAACTCTTAATGCTGCTTGGTGGTCAAGATGGTGTGTTTATGACGATTGAAGAATTATTCGCCGCTAGAGAGATTGCGTTGAGGAGTAAGTGCTTGACAATAGTTCACTCAAATGTTGTCTTCTGTTCGTGTGAGTACGTTCGTGTATAAAATAGTTTACCGTTTACAGAGAAAAAAGCCGAAAAGAAGCAAGAAATTAGTGTGCTAGATTCCAGACGTGCATATAATATCAGTAAGTCATTGCTTTGTTGTTGTATGACGTAAGTTTGTGGATGTAAAATACTCAACAATTAGCTCATTAACAGATGTCATTCTCGGCCGGTACAAGAATATGTCATTTGAAGAAATACATAACAAAATTATTGAAATGGACGAACTGTTTTGCACTGAAAATCTTCTGGGACAGTTTATGCAGTATATTCCTACCGCAGATGAGGTTTGTTGGAAGTGTGCAAGTGTTTGCTGCAAATCAGATCGTATATTAAAGATAATTGACAATTAGCGAGGAAAACTGGCAGTGTATAAGGATGGTACGGAAGATCTCGAAAACTTGGCCAGAGCCGATAGGTTCTTCGTTGAGGTATAGTTTAGTAATCAGTTAAAACCATACATGATTTGTTTATTTCCTTGTGTCTTGTCTGTGTAACAAGAGGCTTTATTGCAGACTATGAAAATTCATCGATATGAGCCACGCCTTAAGTTTATGTATTTCTATCGTACGTTTGATGAAAGATTTGTGGATCTTGAGCAGGTATGAAATGACTTTTGTTAAGCTCACTTTCATCAAATTATCGGTTTAAACCAAATTATTTTGACTTAAAATTTCTCAGGGTGTTACTGCCATTTGGGAAGCTTCCAAAGCTCTTAAAAAGGCGACGCGGTTTAGGGAATTGCTTGACGTGAGTTGAACAGTAGTCTACATTGCACATACGCCTATTCAAGTATTTAAATTTAATACGTTTTATTTGCCACTCTTTAGCTCATTTTACTTCTTGGCAACTATATGAATGGAAGCAGCATGAAGGGTGGCGCGTTCGGTTTTAAGATTGCAAGCATAAACAAGGTCGGTCAAGTAATGTGTTCAACTGGTAGAACATAGGTCGTATTCTAACATTCATACTTTGTAAATTATAGCTCGTAGACACTAAGGCATCTACCAGTTCATCAACGACTTTACTCCATTTCTTAACAAGTATTGTTGAAGAACGATTACCAGAGGTTTCTACATTTACCGATGAACTCAAAGACTGTGGGCCTGCTTGTCGAGGTATTTCAAGTTGTGGGGTCTAACATTACAGTCTTATTCGAGTATTATAACTTTTTTATTCTCCACGTTTCAGTCTCGTTACAAGAATTATCAACCGAGTACCGTACTATGGGCATTAAATTAAACGATCTTTCAATGGAGCTTGAGAAACATTTTAACTCCGACGTCGAGCTTGAACCAAATGACAGATTCCCGATGGTTATGAATGACTTCGTTGATAAGTCACGTGTTAAATTTGAGAAGCTCAAACTGGCGTATACATCTATGGAAGTTGAATTCAAGGCCATTGTTGCGTTCTTTGGCGAAGACCCAAACTCGACCAAGCCGGACGAGTTCTTTAGCATATTCAAAACCTTTACTGCCTCATTTGAGAAAGCAAGAGTGGATCTCAAGAAACAAAAGGAACTTGACTCTAAGAGGAAGAAGAGGGAATCGGTATGTTCGCTATACGCTACAAGCCTATTGTTTCATATTATGATAAAGTCGATTGGTTTACTAAAATTGCGACGTTTTATTACTGCAGGAGATATCTAAGAAGAAAGACGAAAACAAGAAACAAGAGGCAGGTACCGATGACAGTGAGGCAGAACAACACCTTGTTGATAATATATTGGAATCTCTAAAGAATGGCAAAGATCTTGGCACGAGAAACAGAAGGCAAAGAGCTGGCCGGGAACGTGTCGAGCGTAGTATGTCAGTTGTACTGAAGGCTGAAGATATACTCAATAGACTCAAACAAGAAGCACCTCCGGTTCCAAAGATGTCAGAAACGATTCAACCAGAAATTACTGCAGAATAGATCTCGACATTCGTCTAACGATATTTATTTGGATGAGTCCTACTTTATTTGTTACACTGCGGATTTTTAGACATTGATTTTTAACATTTATTATTCATATTACGTATTAGCATTATTATTGGTCTTTTAAATTTTGATTCGCAATGCCTTTTATTATTATTATGTACAGTTCTATCATCATTATTGTCATATTATTGTTGTTATTTAAAAAAAAAACACCCTCAAAAGCAGCGCTTGGAAATTAATTTGACATTATGTATTCTACAATTTAGAAAAAATTAGTAATAAAATATAAAATTTAATAAAGGTGCTTGGGGAGATTAAAGATAAAGAATCACATCAATTCTTTGAAAATCCCGAGATTGAAATTAGATTCTGAAGGACTTTGGAAGACGATTCTGTTAATATTAAGCACAAACCAAAATTTCAGCGATGATCATTTCACAGACAATCAACGGATAGCTTCAATAATGCTGATGAAATGATGACCACCAGGGACAGAGATATCCATATGTTAGTAAATATGATAAATAAAGTAGGGGTAGGAAGATCTGTGGCGCTTGACGCTATTGTAAACAGTTCAAGGTGTTATGATAAATTATAAACGTGACAACGCTAAGACCAGGACTAGTTTGATTATCAAAGAGTCAAATAGGTTAAAGTACTTTTATTACGGATGTCGTGTGCCAAGAAACGGCTAAGCAGCATTACACAATGACACCCAGTTTTAGTCATCACCAATTTTAACGTAAACATCAGGCACGATGTTTCGCACGACCTCTCGCTACTGGCACAGTTACTATGAATTCCCTTCCATTTTTGTCATTCGAAATTCTATCAGTATGACCGTTTTCATTCATTTAGGCAATGATTTACCATTGAACATTATTTGTGGACACATTAACATATGCTTCCCCAAAAAGTGGTGAAATTTCGTGTTGAAACTCGGTTGTAATGGCGCGCGTCAAAGTAAATGAAAAATGCAAACAGGGGAGCAATCGATTTTCCGAACGCTGATTGGATTCGTTGAACTTTACTGGACTTTATTGGAGTTTATTGGCTTTCCTGGAAAGATCCGTACTATTTATACGCACTAATACGTAAACCTCTTGACCAAAACGTCAATAATAAAAAAAAAATGTCCGCAGGGTGGCTCGAATCCTTCTTTACAGCAGTTGGTCTACAGAAACTCGCATACCACTGGCAGGCTCTTCTCTTTGCAACTCTAGCATGCAACTTTACAGTAGGCTTTTCTCGCATAATATCTCCAATCCTGTTCCCAAAGTCTTATAAACAGCTTAGTGATCGAAAACGGCTCAGTTGGGATATACATGTCGTAAGCCTGGTGCACTCTGTAGCGATAACAGCACTATCCATTCCCTTGTTATTTGATGAAACGTTGCAGAAAGATAAAGTGTTCGGTTATGATGAATATGCTGGAAATGTGTACGCTATAGCTTGCGGGTAAGTAACAATCCATGTGCTGAGAACGAGGTGGGGGTGGATAAGAGCAATGAAAACGTTCAGCAACCATAGTCAACAATGGTATTTACTAAATAGCTAACTATTCTTGGGACTATGCAATACAATACATACGATTATTCCCGAAAACTTGTTTAATCCTGAAGAAGTTGATAAATTTGGCTAATGTTTTGAATTATATTACAGATATTTCCTTTGGGATTCTCTTGTGAGCTTATATTATGTCAGAGATTTTGGAGTGGGGTTCGTTGTGCATGGTTCTGTCTGCTTTGGCGTTTACCTCTTCGCTTATGTGAGTGAATCTTGACTTTAACTGGGCTGCATAGTATGCGACATCAATTTCTCACTCTCGCGACTTTTTAGCGACCATTTCTTAACTATTATGGCGCAGCATTCCTAATGTTTGAGTTATCGACACCGTTCCTCAACTTGCATTGGTTTATGGTAATTGATAGTCATGATTATTTGTTTGTATCTTTATTTTGACGTCTGATTCGCCGTTGTCTACAATTAGGACAAAGTAGGAGCAACTGGTTCTTGGCTGCAAATAATCAACGGTATAATGCTAGTCTCCACATTCTTTTTCGTACGGCTAGTGTGGGGGATCTATATGTCTTACCAAACATTACGTATGTATAGTAGATTTACGGTTTTTATCTCCGTTCTTTTGTAGTACTAATTATTTGACTACATCCTAACGAAATTCATTTACTTTTAATCCTTAACGATGTTTACGTACATGGTTGTTTTGTCAGTTTCGGTACTGCCGGTTCTCGACCGAGTTCCGTTATTTCTTCAAGTTATTTATGGTGGTGCCAACGTCGTCTTGAATACATTGAACGTTCTCTGGTTCTTCAAGATGTTAAATGCAGTATCGCGAAGGATCCCAAAAAAGAATGGGCAAGCAAAATCACCTAAAGCAAACATCAAAGACACAATATCGTCGGGAGAAAGCTGGGAAAATATCAATGGGAAAAAGATTGACTAGCTTCAAGAGAAAAAATGAGCAAAATTGCATTTAGTATTTTATGAGGGGTTTTTCATCTTTGAATAACCAACCGTGTGCTTTCCTTAATATAATAAAGAGCATTAGAAAGTAGCAGGAAAAGCTCCTATATTGAGCGGCGTTTAGCCTATTCTCTGTGGGAACTATTATAACGATAGCAAATGCTTAATTAGTGTATTCCGTTGATATATTTTATCATTGATTTATTTATTTGTGATTAACACAACAGCCCTACTAGATTGAAAGAACATGTGATAATTAATAAATGATACTTTATTTTGACGGTTAGTCACGTTCTTCTGCATGATTTTATCCTGAAAGATACTAAAATTCTTTGGTTTTGTAAAAGCAAAGGAATCCCCACTCTCACTGGAACGTCTTTTGACAACACAACTCAGTTGTTTGCGAAGCGAATAATTCTTTTTATGTCATCAATTGATTTGTAATTTCAACAAAAATATAAGCATTCCATTGACAAATGCAGGATAAAAGAAATCGTTAAAAGTAACTGAACAAGTGTATATTTTTTATTCGTTAACGCAAATTTATCTGTACCATTTTTGTTATTAATATGCAAACTTGTGTCAGAGTTGTAAGAATATCAAGTACAGCGAGATTAAAAAAAAAAAACTCGGGAAATGAAAGAATTCTGTTCGCTTGCCTGATCTAGTTTCTCCAATGGGTTTATCCATTTATACATATCTGCTTTCCTAATTGCGCTGGATCTCGTGATGATGCCCTTCCGAAGACTAGAAATTACCTTCTACTCTAAACTCTTAATAAACAAGATTTTACAGTGAAAGAATATAAATACCAGCCCTGGAGACGATTCCCTCCATAGTATATTTGTATGATTAAAGTCCCGAAAATCATTCTTGTGACGTGAAGTATCCTTGTCGGTTCCTAATTTCTGTTTTAACTTCCATCACTAGTGTTAAGGAACAATGATTCTCCAATACCCATCGAATATACGATCTGTTTACAGATATGACGGATTATATGAGCTAATTCTGTTATAACAGTTCGCCGTAGAATATTCCTTCTCAATACCAGGGTACGTGGAATATGACCAAGCCTAGTATACTCCATTGAGAAGGTCACGGGTATACATTTTAACTTGGTTCAACATATCATTTGTCGATATAGATTGATCAGACCAGTAGAATTAGAACTTGCACCAACGTGAACATCAACTTAAAAACGACAATCGATTCAACTCTTCTTCTGAGCGTTTAAACCATTTATATCCGTATTCCAATTATGCAACGACAACCGAAATGGGGTAACCTATAGTATTAACTTCACAGAACTATCTTTTAAATCCATCGTTTGCTATAGTCACTTGTCAAAATCACAGATATTGCCGACACGAATATCGCCAACATTGGCTCCAAACTCGATAAAGATGCTCGTTATCAGGCGAGTAAAACTGAACAAGCATGGGCTGATCCCAGTTTAGGTATCGGAAGTAAAGAGTAAGTATGAATTCGTTGTCGGCGTTCGTTTTAAGGATATTGGTCTTCATTATTGTTTGGCGATGGCGAGCCATGTGATGGAATTTGAACAAAATTACTAGTGCCCTAAACTCGCACGGTTCCAATGCGCGCAATGATTGTCAAACAGAATTAACGAATATTTGTTTGCAATATTTGGATTTATCCACATGTAATTTATATTTAGGGGACTTTGGGTCTGGCGAGTGGAAATGTTCGAGATCAAGCCATGGCCCAAGGATAAGTACGGAAGATTCTACTCCGGTATGAACGGTTCTTATTGGTGTCAATATTGAAAGAAAAAAGAGTTACAAGATGTTTGGCTAATGTAAACGAATACCCTGTATAGGTGACAGCTACATAGTACTGCACGTAAGCGTGTCTCTTTTCTACTTTATCTTGCAATATTCATTGTGTAACACAGTAATGCATTTAGACGTATAAAAAAGATCCAAACAACGAAGCGCTTTCGCATGATATTCACTTCTGGCTTGGTTTGGACAGCAGTCAGGTATACTAATTGTTCGCGTTGAACTTTTAAAATGGTGACATTAATAACCAGGCAAAATTCTGAGTAGGATGAAATCGGTACAGCCGCATACAAGACAGTCGAATTGGATGATTGTATATACCTCGTTCTGTTCTTAATTATTATTATTGTTGTTGTTGTTGTTGACGACTTCAACTAATTCTGATTTGCCTGATTGCTTATCTCAATAGTTCTCGGCACTGCACCCGTACAACATCGTGAAGTAAGCCTCTATAGCCTGCATTCTATCTATCAAGTCAATGTGTTATCCAGTTTACATGCTCCTTCTCATGCTGGTACTGCATTGGTTTCCTTAAGGTCCAAGGCTACGAATCCAAACTCTTTCTTTCTTATTTCAGACGCTTTCAAGTGGAGGACGGTGGCATTGGATCTGGCTTCCACGTAGTCGAACATGTTTCGTATCGCCATCGCCTGCTTAAGATTAAGCTCATAAACCGATCAATCGTTATTCGAGAAGTGCCCAAGGATTATACCTCACTAAATTCCGGTGATGTTTTTGTATTAGACGCGGGTACAGTGTTATACCAGTTAATTGGGAAAAACGCGCAAGGAGTAGAAAAAGTAAAAGCCGCCGAGTTTGTGCAAGCTTTAGAGAGTGAGAGAAATGGATTGGCGCGTACAATCGTAATCGGTAGGCATTAAATGTTTGTAGTATTGTTATGGACGAGATTGATCGTTCATCGATCAGTCGATCTGTATTTATTTAGATGAGGGCGATCGGGAGATGCCCAAATTTTGGGAAGCGCTTGGAAGCAAAGGCCCTATTAAGGCGGCTTCCGAAGATTTGGATACTAGTGATCAAGCTCGAGAGAAGAGGCTATTCCGGTAGGTGGTTATGAGCATGTCATGTATACATAGTCTTCAGGTGACCAACATTCGTTATTCGCAGAGTGAGTGATGCTTCTGGAAAGCTGACATTCACAGAAGAGGCCCAAGGAAGGATAACCAAATCAATGTTTGATTCAAATGATGCTTTCGTCTTTGATGCCGGACATGAAGGTCAGTGGATCATTTAACTGGTGTACTAAATGAAAAATCGCATATTAATTTCTATTGTTCTCTTGTTAGTGTTTGTGTGGGTTGGAAGTGGAGCCACTGTCAACGAAAGAAGATTTGCGCTTCAGTATGCCCAGGATTATATTAAACAATATAATAGACCACCGTATACACCTATCACACGTGTGATAGAAGGTGGTGAGAATGAAATTTTTGAGAAGAGCTTGGAGATTGTTGGCCAAGAAGCTATTTAGTGTTTCCCGAATATGCCAAACAATTACATGTCATATCATGTTATTCTATATTTATAGTCGACGGTCGACAGATCATTACGTATACTTCCTTCTTTGAGGGATGTTCTACCACTTGTGATTATTCCGGATCTCGAAAGTTGTTATGGTTGTTAGAACTGGAACGCATACATTCTAATAAAATTGTTCGCCAAATGGATAACTCGTCAGGTAGATTGTCTTTATAATGGGATAACATATTTATTAATTACAACAATCTATTGTTTGCGAGTGACAATTTGAGGTATCCATTCATTTACTAAAAGTTGAGCGTCTGAATATCTCTTTCTGATACGCATCTTTGCATGCAATTTCTGAACCATTTTTGCTATTGGAAATAAGTTATATTTTTCCTTCATCTCTTTGAATAGTTCGATAGCAAATGTTGTTCTCCCTGTATTAATTGCTAGTTTTATGAAATAGTTGAATATGGTTATATTAGGCTGAAAGCCATATTGCTCCTGCATTATAACATTATATTCCTTAGCTCCTTCCAAGTCTTTGAATTCACATGACCATCTAATAAGTTCATCAAAAGTATTAAAGTCAGGCATCACTTTAACTTTTACCATTAATTCGTATGTGTTTTTCATTTTGTCAAGCTCTCCAGACTGTCCGTATGCATACAGTAAAGAATTAAATGAATATGCTGTTGGGGTGAATTTAGAGGCGTTCTTATGTTCTTCTGATATATCAAAGGTACTGTCAAATATCTGACGAGCTCCATCAGGCAGCTTCAGATATCCGTAAATTCTGATCATAACAGCATACGTTACTGCATTCGGGTTTATTCCATCTTTTTGCAGATTCCGCCAGATGTCACTTGCTAGTTCCAGACATCCCGTATTCCGGCCTAGGCATGAATATAGATAGCAATTGTACGCATATATTCCTGGTTTAATACCACTCTCCCGCATTCGATTCCATATTTTATCACATTCGCGATACTTTTTTATCGAACCAAATACGTAAAGTAAATGAGTATAGTCACGGACATCTGGATTATAGCCATAAGCTTTCATACGCCCAACCACATATATAAGCCTCTTTGTGTATTTGGTCTTTAGTTCTTCATCTATCAAACGGTTTTTCACATTAATGCTTCTCAACACGAGTGAATGATGCTCCGGTAAAAGTAGTTTCAATTTATCTTCTCCATCAAGTCGTTTATACAGATACCAAACAGCTTCAATGTCTTCATTAAGTATTGCCTGAAGAAGTGGTAAAACTCTCTTATGGGCTACAACGCGAAGTCTATCCTCCGTATTCAGAGTTTCACGCTTATGCCTATTACGGGTAGAAATTATCTTATTGGAATTAGTCGAAAAAGCGCTATATTTAACCGGATCAGGAGAAGGATAACGTCCTTTGAGATGTGAATTGAGTCTGCGCGACACTGGCGTAAAAATACGGAAGACTAATTTTCCTACTGAAGGTCCGCCAGGCATAATAATACTACACAGCACAATAATTCAAACACTTTTTTCCAGCACTTTTTATGGTCGTACGGCATATCGAGACTAATATGATGCGATCTTCATTGATCGTCGCATAAAAAAAAGTAGTCACATCATATTGTACGTGTTTACCTATTACTACTACTATGCGGGAATAATAAATGATTAAACAACTCCGTCTGTATCTTTCTTGAGTAAATAGATATTTCTATTCTCTGGATCCGCCAACCAACACCCCGTAGGCAAATAATAATAATCGGTCTTGAATTTGTCTTTGTGCTCTTCAAACTTCGAGTCAGTGAAAACATCTTTGACCTCTACGATATGTTCTGCTTGGGTGAAGAGTCTATTGTCTGTATTTTCCATGTAACCCCATCATACCGTTTTGAAGTTAATTGTTTGTATTTTTCGAAAGAATGGTTTGATTAGAGTAATAACATAAGTGCTGTCACTTCATCGAATTACAGCTTTAACAGGTCTGAATATATAATTATTTTCTGAAAATACAATCGACTAGCTTCCAAAATTATGATGGGATTACATGGGAAATACAGATAATAATAATAGAGGGTTTTCGAAAAATTTTTACTGCGCTCCAGTGATAAGTCGACTGACACATGATCGTGATACTGCATATAACGGGAATAAATCAATACTTTGACCAAACTTATAGCGTTTGGAATATTATTGATTTGTTAGAAGACAATAAGGAGGAAGCTTTTCGAATACCTTAGGGGTAATAACAAAGCTTTTTTATGGAACTGATTCATTCATATATATATCAAGATAGAAGTCTGCTTTAACGAATAATCCGCTTTAACGAATAATCCGCTTTAACGAAGTTTTTGGCGGATCGTTAAAGCAGATTTTACTGTGTACACACTACTCTATGTCCTGACTATTTTACAGTCACATCATAATCAGCCTCTCATTTATAAATGTTCACTTTGTCTGGTTTTGTTGCAGCATGCCCCATATGAGCTAAAACGGATATTAATATATTGCTCAAGATTAATAACAAAAACAATACAAATAATATCTGTTATTGCATTGTAATTGTTAAATATAAAATTTAATAAAACATTTGCTGAAAAAAGCCGTTGGGAGAATACATATAACTTTACTATTTAGTTTTTGGTACCTTTTAATTTACTACTTTAATTATTTTGATTAGCACTCCGCTACTAATAAGTAAATTAGAAAAATTAATAACTGCTGCTACTCAACCTATCGAGGTAAAATATTTGGACTTTAAGTATACAATCTAGAAAAGTTTATCATGACCTAAATTGCTACCAATGAGCGAATGATCGACTTGTCTTCCGCCAAAAATATAAGTACGATACAAAATTTTACTAGTAAAAATACAAACTGCCACTTCAACGGACAACTCCTTTTTTACAATAACTGGTCGAATTTTGCGTTGTCTTTTTTGAAATCCAACCAATTAGTTTACAATAGAGCTCACTGAAAAAAATGAGTTTACTAAGAAAGTAATATTTATGATGTGGTCTTACATAATATTGTGACATTGCCATTTTATAATTAGTAGTCAAGCTTGGCAATAAAGGTGCGTCAATATAACCATAACGCCTCAAGATAAATTAGAAAGAGACTTACAGTGAAAAAACAAGCGGGTTTTCCAAGAAAATACATAGACAATAATGACCAACGATTTTACATAACAAGGTTTCGCAAAAAATTATAACTGGAATTTCAGATGTCTTATTCAAACCTTTTTAAGTCCCAAAGTTTAATTTTTTGCCGTCATAATGAATTAGCGATAGCTAGAGCAGGTGGCATTTCTACAAGTCGTATACTATGCCGTGACAAGTTTAACCGAGACATTTGCGAAGCATAATTCAATTATTTTTTTTATAAATTGATTTTTAGTCGTTGTTTATAAAATAATAATTAAAATTAATCATTATTAATCTTGGCTGTAATAGTATATAAACATGAGTTCACATCAATAAGGTTTTTTGTTATTAAAATGGTTGATAACATGTATAGTTGACGCAAAGAATTAATTGCCTATGTTGGATTTACATAAATATATTTTCTAGTCACCAATTTCAACCCTTGGGGATGTGGTGTAGTGGTAGCACGTTCGCTTTGCATGCGAAAGGACCTGGGTTCAAACCCCAGCATCTCCACTATTTTAACATTGGATAAGATTTTGTCACCCGATTTGTCACACTTGGTTAAACACGGTTTGCAAACTTTTTGCTCATACCCATGGCATACCTACGTTCGAAATTCACCAAGATAACGAATAATACATCGGGAGGGGTTCTGTCTTATGTTTATCAATGGAAAATAACCAACTGGAGCGAAGTGGAACCTCTCGTCGAGCATGCAAGCCCAGCGTTTGATGCAGACGGGTTAAGATGGTGGGTCGAATGCTGAATAGAGTAGTCATTGATAAGCTGATGATTCATGTACTCAAATCACCGATTCTTAATTCATAGGGTATTTAAGGTAAGCAAATCTTGCTAGAAAATTAAATCAACCATGTTTATTAAGCCCGCTCTTTTTGGTTAAATAAGTATTATAAAGGCCGTCAGAAGAACCCACAGGTATGCCCCAAGGATTTAATCAGTCCCGATGAACGGATCATTTTGCTTAACCGTTGATTTATTTTCTCATCGTGCTATTTGTTTTCTATGTGTTATAGGCTCTCTCACTTTATTTAGGAATACTTGAGACGACACCAGGATGCCTACGAGGCATCCGCAAAAAGGTTTCGATAATATTTGTGTTGGAGAATCTGAGAACACGCGGGATGGATTTTGGAAAAGGTATAAATGAATCTTATGTAGTTGGAATAAAGCCTGCGTCTATCCTGTGTACTAATATATAATCATTCTGTTTAGTGGAGCTTCCCGTATGGTTTTGCGATAGTAAATATTATGCAATTTTATTCCACTGCTGCGTGATCCGCTTTACATCAAAGTCTAAGCATATGATGTTACTTGTATCAAACAGAGCATTCAACATGGGGGGAAGAGAATTTAATAGGGCTGGAAGAAATAGATAGGTACGTTGTGTTTGTTTGTCTACTTGTTTGTTTGTTTTTTGTGTGCCTGAATGGGAGGACAGACGCAACCGTCACATTTTTAACAGGATTATAAACTTGATTATTGTTTCTTTGATCGGTCGCCATTGTCACATGCATTCGTTTTAAGCGGCCTTTGGGATGGAGTAACACTCTATTTCTTCATTTTCATAAAGAACTGAACGTATTTTCGAATTCAACCTTTTAATTTAGATTCGTCGCGAATGACACTATATCTCTTTGCGTGAACTTTGAAATACAAGAATCTGTTATCGATGCGCCACCCAAAGTTAATAACCCGTTCGATCGGCTGATCAACTCTCCTCAATTCTCTGATGTGACGTTCCGGGTAATCGATGAATGCGAATGCGAGAAACTGTTCTATGCGCATAAAGGCATTCTTGCGTGTTCATCGCCGGTGTTTACAGCGATGCTGACGAATGGAATGAAGGAGACATACGAGCGAGAAATACGGTTGTGTCAGATCAATCACGATGCATTTGCATCTCTTCTGCGGTTTATCTATACTTTTGAAATAAATATTCAGTCAATGGCAGATGCTGAACAATTACTGGCTCTGGCTGAGAGGTTTGAAGTTGTCCCGGTTCGGGATGAATGTTTGAGATATCTAAGATTAGAGTTGAATTTAGACAATGTCTGGGGAGTCTGGGAACTTGCAGGTGTGTTTATAATTATAAAGTCGTTATGAATCCGATGAATACACCACTAATAGAGTTTCTGTGTTACAAACGCAGAGAAGTATTCGTGTTCAAAGACATCAACCGCGTGTCGTGATTTTGTTGCCACGCACCTTGGAGTTCTTTTAGATAAATCGTCAACTCTTCATGCCAACCCCAATATATTACGACTTGCTCTCGAAAATGATGAAGCTAACGTTAGTTCTGAGGAGAAAATCTATGAATTAGTCGTACGATGGGCAAGTTTCAATATTTCATCTAATGAAGTTTCTAATAGCACCACATCAGGTCCGAGTCAGGAAAATAATTCTTCAATCTGCATGCCGTCAGAGCCTTGGGGGAGGCTTGACGAGGAGAGTGTTGATGAAACACTTGATGGCGATTTACGTGATGGTGACAGCCTTGAAGAAACTGATATGTGCCTGTCTGAAAACGATGCAGAAAAGGCTGATAGATACACATTTCCTCGACCGTGGGAAGGTGACCGTTTAAGCGCACTGTCTATGTTGTTAAAATGTGTAAGATTTCCTATAATGCAAAAAGGATATCTTATTGATAAAGTCGAGACCAATCGGATAGTAATGGAGGCTGAAGGGATGAAAGATTTGGTAAGTAATATAGGGAGTAATTCGTTTTAGTATGTCATACGAAGCGGTTGACGTAGGATATGAGTTTTATTGTGTCTGATTGTTAATACATTGTGCCTATTTGAAATAGTTACTTGAAGCATATCGATATCATTTGATGGCTGATGGTGCGAACCAATTACTCTTGCCGCGTACAAAGCATCGACGTCGCAAGCCGAGAGTGGATTGAAAGTAAAACAATTCGGCCGCTTTTCGTTATGTTGTATTGTCTATGCATAGTAAAGAAAGAAGACACAAAGACCGAAAAGCGAAACAAGCGTTCATGCATTGTTGTTTTAATATTGCAAATAGTTGACATTTTCCGTAAAAAGTTCGGACCAAACTAGTGTTCTGTACTCCTTTTCGGTTTCAATTAGAAATTGTTTATTATAAGGTTTTATGCCTGATTTTCAAAGAAACTTCAACTAGTCCCAAAACCGAATCGGGGAATTTAGATTTGGACAACACAAAAGATGTTGCCTCTTATGACTGAGTACTAACCATAAATAGAAAAAAGTTACACAGAGGTGATATTTGGTTAGGTTATCTGCCAAGATTTTAAATTACGTTCAGAGGTAAAGGTACAAACAAGCCACAGTGCTTGACCGTGTAGTGGGTTCTGTGTTCAGCAATTTATTTTTAGTTACGTTTCACAACAAATAAAAGCCATACAATAATGCCAAGCTTATTTTCAAACCCCGGTTACTAAAGCCAAAGTCGCACAACAAAAATTATAAAAGCCGCCTTCGAGGGAGAGAATGTTCTGACCAAAATCGAGTTCGTTTAACTGCTCAACAGATAGACTAATCGTTCAACAAAATATACATTAGATTAATTCGTAGTACTTCTTAAAAAATCTGATCTAACGATGCAACGGTCTATGATGAACACGAAGAAATTGGTCCCAGCAATTGAAGTCCCATTTCCACCACAAATTGATGTCCACGAGTTGGTATGCCGAACGCTTCAAAAGAGCACGAAAGCAGGAAATAGAGGAAAGCCTCCGAATGCGTTCTTTATTTACCGCGGAGCGTTTGCTGATCAGCTCAAGGCAACGAATTGCAATTCTTTCACGCAAGCCAGACTCTCTCAAATGGCATCAGAGTCGTGGAAACGAGAAACAAAGAAAGTAAAGGAATGGTACAGACTTCGTGCAGTCGAGGCCGAATGTTTGTTTAGAAAAATGTGTCCACCACAATTTTCTATATCCATCATCGAACCCAAAAGGTCAGAGACCGTTAAGAAGCCTATGTTTAATGATTTTACGTTCATTGCGGATTCAGCAACTAAAGTAAGTATGCCGTCTCTACGCGCACAATAGTAATAATGATGGGTGAAAGAATGACAATAATACTATAATTACAACTACGATTGTTACTGTCTATAATTCTAAATTCAATCATTGGTGTGCATTTCTTTGTTTGCTTGCTTGCTTGTTGGCTTGCAGAGATTTTCCTAATATAGACATCAATAGAGATAGATAGATAGCGGAATCGTTATCAAAGAAGTTTCTTTGCATTGCCTTATATTATTATTAACATTATCTCTTTTTCTTCTTCTTTACCATTATCTTTGTTTCTATTTTTCTTTGTTTTAAGCATGTACAAGAACGCAGCGTAGAATTTCTTCACTATACATACCCACCAGTATCCCAGTCATGTAACTCATCCAAGACTCAATCTACCAATTCAACCCCCATTAATAACACATCATCCGTAAATCCAGGACATTACCCTGCTCCATCGTCATTCGACTTTGTAAACGTGGAAACACCGAAATCCAGCGATTATGTACACTTCAACAACACTCTTCCCATACAGTTTACTCCGACCCCACAACCAGCGCAAGAGTACATTTTATATGCAAACGTCAACGCATGCAGTACTTTATCTGAGGTAGCGAGCGATGATAGCAATGAGCAGTATACGGACAATGTGTGCGAGGGAGGAATGTCTTTTACTGGATTTTCTTACGAGGAATACGCAAACGAATTATCCGAGTGTTGGATTGGTACGCATGTTGAAAATACGCAACAGTATTATGGCATTACTGGGATGGGTTTGCCGTATGTTGACCAGATTAGTTTTTGTGAAGACGAACTGTTGAGCAGTATCTAAACCCCCGAGTTTTTATTATTAATTTATCCCAATAGGTACTTGTTAAGTCTATCTTATAATCATATATGTTGTGTAAAAAAGATTACATTTATTATTTGTAATATAAGTAAGTTACGACTAGATTGAGTTGTATTAAGTATATACATTTTATATCACAGTTAAGACTTGACATATAAAATATTTTATCTTCAAAAAAAAAATAGTAACAGAAAATAATTTAAAATCAAAATACAACTATGTTAACCGCTGCGTGTATAGCCAGTGTTTCTTTTTCTTTTTGCCTATATACTAAATTTTGCTCTATGGCCAAGTCATAGCGATAAGAATATGTGCCTCGATCTCCATCGTCCTAAGGAAATTGTCGCCTGTTGGACAATCGTTTCAATAAACAAACAGCTGTACCGTCTACTGTCTCTGTTTGTTTGCTGTTCGATCTGATTTCGGCTGGCTACATCGGCCAATTCCAACAACAATGGAGATGCGAGCATATTTAAGTTATTTACTTATGGCATATGTAAACAAAACATTATGTATGAATAATAAATAAGTTTAAAAGCAAAGAACGAGTGCCCGGTAATTTAGTAAATAACATCTTGGCGAACCCATAAATCGCATTGCTATTTTTATCCTTACACGGCTTGTGCAAGATTCATATCCGATTTCAAGCCACAAAATGTGGCCAACACCTATATGCGGAGTACCGTACATAATCTTGTATTACATTCTCTTACAGGAATGGTAAGTCGGAAAAGATTTCGGATTATTTCCGATCAAGTCGAATAACCAATCAAATGAATCAGTTAAATCGATATCTCGGTTATGAGAAGGCGGATTAACTTGCCATTAGATGTGCACGATCATTGATCAGATATCATGAAAAAAGAAACGATAAATGAATAGATAGATAATGACGATTACTGATCAAATAAATTCGTGATATCTTGGTTATTTTCATCTTTCGTAAATTAAACTAGTCTGCAAAAAGACATGTTGAATTAGATATGGGAACGTTTTATAATTGGGTCAAATTACCTTAATTGTCGGATGATGGTAGCCCATCAGACAAAGGTTTATAATTTGATCGTATTCCAAAATGTTGCTCCGCTTTTTTGCTAATTAGCTCATGATGGTTTGATTCGCATTGACTACAAGAGAATTGATTCTTATCTCGCATTGTTCAGATTTCTGTCCAACAGAGCAAACTTTGTATCACAAGTCTAGATTTCACACTAATTAATTCAATTCATTACCGGAACGCCTGATCGGTAATTTCCGTTGTATTTCTTATCCCTTAACCCAATGCTGAAACAGTGTCGGCTTTCTCTGGTGTCCTTTCTTACGCCCTAAAAGATATCTAATTTTTATAGAGATATTAAAACAGTATTTCGGTGTGATGCATTCAAACCCAAAACCATTTCTCCTCTACGTTCTAGAATGAGAAATAAATCACCAATCGACAAAATATATTAGCCTTGTCCGATCTGTAACTAAATTGTACTGTTATAATGTAACGCAATCTGGTGTTCAAGTCAGACAACACCCCTGTGTAATATGTTGTCAGCGTTGCTTAAGTAAGAGTTATGCTATCGGAACTGTTATATGTAACAACTGGTAACATGTAGGGAATTTTTAAACAAATGTGCAGATAAAGGATGTTCACAACGCCATCATTCCATAATTTGTAAAATTTTGAACAAATGACGAATTGGTCAGGATTTATTGGATCAAAGATTTATCGTACGATTTAACTTAAACAGGATGATTGACACTTATTTTTGTTATCGTACCGAGTGTTTGGAATTTCTATGCCTTTTAGTGGCAAACAACCCCCGTTAAAATATGGTAACAGTAATGACTATCAGCAGTTATGTGCATTGTACAACAGACTACGCTCATTGGTAGGGATAACATTGATGTGAGAGGTGGGCCACAAGCTTAGCATCATGTATGTGTTGGGAATCCTATTCTTTAAATTAAGTGGCTATAAAAATTTACTATTTTTAGCAAGAAACAACAACAACACTTTATTGAAACATGATAAGTTTATCTCAACTTTTTGACTAGACCGTTTTTGTGATAATAATACAACACACGAGAGAATCAACTAGTTGAGAGAATCGGAGCATCAACATAGTTTGAGAAACCCGCCTATTGGACTCGAAATGTTAATTACTATGTACGTCTTGAATAGGCTACATGTTTCTTTAACGGTTACATGCCAGTGAACACATGTATTTGAAATTGACATGTAAACATGCGTGTGGATATTTGATGCTCACTATCGCCGATAATGGACTATCTGAAATAAAGAGATCTCCGCATAGGATACTTTGATGTTACCCGTTAAGGGAATGATCATGCCAAGGTACATCGGGTGACACATACAGCAGTCACGAGTCGTCATGCAAGTGGCCAAGTTGGAATAATTTAAGAAAACTCGTGCAGAACTTTGTGTGACTTGACACCAGATGATTAAACTGATCGCATCGTATATTAAAAGTCTAGCAAAGAGCGAATGGTCATTGTTTGCACGCAAGTCTCATTTACTTGAGAAAATTGGGAAACAAGACGTTCTTTATAATACCTTATTTCAGTAATTAATTGCCCAACGGCAACTGCACAAGATAACGTTCTAATGAATAAATCTTCCATTGTATCAATGCAAGCTTCCACGCTTATCTAATATGTATTACTGTCGACAAAGCGTGCCCAAATTTGTAAATTCGATAATTTAAAATAGACAATTCGCGGGTTTTTGTTCATTTGTTTTTGCTGTTATCTCTAACGAGATTTCTGATAAATTCTGTCTTACCAATCAATGATAAGATTTCGCGGAACACTTGATAAAGTTCGAGACTTTTGTCAAGGGGAAGGGTTGCGACAAAAATGGACATTACAACACGATTGCGTTTCAGATGTGTCAAACGTCGCTACGATATACTGCAACCATTTAATTTAGTCAAGCAAATCAACATGCTTATTTGTTATCTCATTACAAACAAAAAATGCCTTTAACACGAAAAATAACTCTTATGAACGCTCCTCGATGTACCAATTAATAATAATATATTGCCAAATATCAAGAGCTCTTTTCTGTAAGTCGTATATCCCAGAAACAGCAAGTATGTGAGTATGTGTTTGTCAGTTCTTGAACTTTTGCTTTTCGTAATGAAGAGCGTCTAGTGTATATCAATCGCTGGTTGTCTTAAATTAATGATTTTTAAAGATAATTTACTTTATTTCATTATTTTTGCTTTTAACCAAAATTAAAAAAAAAAAAAGTTTCGCATATTCTATTACGCCTGTGTTGTTTTTCAGTATAGAGTCTCAGGCTGGCAGCGAATTAAGTATGACTGAGGAAAACAGTGAATAACACGGACGGGACCAACAGAGCCATTTGCGTTCGCTGGGCGTCTAACGGTAAATGTTAGCAATAATTTTTGGCGTCGGTTTTGAATATAATTTATGAAGAAAGTAATTTGCCTTTGGAGATATTATCAACAGGTTTTATATACAAAAGTCAATACTAGACGTTTTAATTATTAGATTGTTGAAAGGTTTTCTATAAACACATATAAGATTTGATGGATTCGCTTTATTTCATTGCAGGTATGTTCAGTCACAATCAAATAGCGACGACGACACGCTACGACTATTTCTGCTATGGTAGACGTTGTAATTTTTTTATCTGAGAAAGTTTAACAACAAAATTTGAGTATATGTTGTTGTCATTTTTATTGAAGAATAGGGATGTGTGTCGAATCTAAAGTTGCAAGATAATTTTGATAATATAGCCGAACAGAATAGTGATTGCTATATTAATAACATTGTAATTAATCAACACTTGCTCAGCTTGGGAAAAGCTTTAATATAGTCATGTCTATTATCTTTGATTATTTTAAATCTAACATGTAGACTCTGGCATATTAATATGCGGTATAACTATGAAAACATTACTAGTCTGTCAAAATTACAAACGAATAGAATAAACCTATCGTCGAGAAGGTAATGTTGTCATTTACATTAAACTACCAAATAATAATTTGCTAATCACATCTTCTAAAGGTAAAATTACACATAAGACCAGTAAATAAAACAATTGGAACAAATCCAATAATTTATGATCCAAACATTGGAAGGGCATAAAGATGTGACAATATCTATAAAGCAGATACGGTTACGTCTTGATACGTTGCACATTTATAGTTAGCAGACGTTTCCTCTCCGTGAAGTTTTTTTTTGACAAGTTTACCAATGCTAAGGTTTTATTCAATTTTCAGTTTTATTCATATCGATAGGACTTTTATTATTATAGAATGGTTATTGCAGATATGTTACAAAGATGTTTGTTAAACATGTAAATTCGTTGATATCATAAACACTAAATTTTGGCGGCAGTGAATATGCCCAAAACTTGTAATAACATTCTTCATGTCTCATATTGACCGGTCCAACGTGCGCTGGGAAAAAAAGTAAATTGTTTTTGTGTACGAGTTGGTTTACATATTGCGCGTTGGGGAGAAGAGTAGAATTCGTTTCTGTCGTTTGTGTTGCAGGTTGGAGAAACAACCAATTACGTCTGACACATTATACACGAATTAATAATCCCCAGTCTAACAACAATCACTGAGAATATTAATGGTCCGTAATTGTGCCGGATTACAAAGTAAACACATAATATTACCTAACAACATTATCCCGAAAGTATTATCTGTACACATAGATGAGTAAAGCCTTGTTCTTTTTTTTTACTAGTAATTGTTGCATTTAAAAGTACATTTATGGCAGTTCGCATGCATATACAACAGGTTTGTATTGTTCGCAAATAAAAACAATTAGTGTAACATTCATTGTTGTAGTAAATCTGTATAACTTTAACGTCTCTTTCTATATTCAGTTAATTGAAAATTTGGGGACAACAATACACATACTTTCTTGACTGACTGACTGACACGAAACGCATTTTCATTAGCATTATTCTAGTATCGATATGACAATATAGCTGCGAGTAGTGTCAACAACTTGAGGCAGAAAGCCTCAAAGCCTGTCAAACACTAATCAAGCGTACAACTACCAAGCTCATTTGTATAATGTTCTTTACCGTCAGTCTCGTAAATTAGGTTGTTCGAGTGAAACAAGACGAAAAAAAAAAATAAATAAATTAATTAAATGGGATTTCCTTCTAACAAAATAAAGAAAAAGAAAAGAAAAAAAAAAGCGAATAATGTTTTTGATTTGTTAATCTATAATATCCTCATAAGATTCTATCTAAAGTGAATCTGATATTTGGCGTTCTAAAATTTCGTGTCTTATGTTGGATGCCTGATTGATAATCTATCGCAGGTCAGAAAAAATCTTATTACGGTGAGAACGATTAGCAAAAGAGACACGAACAAATTAACGAATACATCTTTTACCTGGCCCATCTCCAACGCTGGTAAGCGCAATAACAATGTTCGTATTTCCGATTGTTCTAATTCTTCAAGACTTTCTCTGCAGTGTTTCAACACAGCTAGAACCATGTAAAGATTATTATAACGAAACGAGCCGACGAAAGAAAGCTCAAGGAATATATCTGATCATGTTCCTACCTAAACATACATACGGATGGAATTCCATGGGATCATCAATTGAAAAATATGTATCTATAAAACCATTGTTCCATCGTTCGGTTAGCTTGTCAGTCAACCGAGATTCGAACAATCGCTTTTAAACTTCCTATTAGCAAATCTTTTCATACCCCATAGACGCATTAGACCTTCTAACGGAAGTTCCTTTGCCAGTAGAAACTGCAGCCAGGAGGTCGCCCATTCATTCAAGTCGACTTCCTCCTCTTCAAAATAACTATATCTACGATATTATGATTGAATCTCGATTATAAGCTCAAATCCATCCCTTGTGCTAAATATGCACATCTTGTTAGAATACGTACAAGTCCGGAAGAACGGCTCGAAATAGGGTTATAAAGTTGACTACTCGTTCGTTGATTGTATGAACCGACTGGTATTCATCTGGCGCAACAAACGTCCATGATTAACAAAATGCGTATATTGTGTAGCTGAATAATAGGTGACTCACCCAGAATGTTCATAAGTCGCTCAAAACAATAGTATACGTCGGCTTCGTTTCTTATACAATTCACAAATGGTCCACAAAGATGTACTAGTGCTGGATAATAATCGGCTTCCCGATTATGATTCATGTATGCGCTGATTACATTTTCAAACATGTTCGTATAATCTTTGTTATCGTTCTGATTCTTCTTAATCTTATGCTGATATCGGCTAACTTCTCCGCGAACACGTTTCATGATCTCAGTATTCTCTTTTTCTATAGCGAGATATTCCTCGTATTTTTCTTTAAGATTGGTAATTTCTTGCGCTATAATTAACAAAGAAACGACGGCAGATGTGAGAAGAGCGATTACATATGAAGACAATGGGAATAACCATACAGCCGACAAACTTACATCGATCAGCCGGATGAACTCCAAGCAAATACTTCCATACTTCCTTTAAAGTTTAGAATAAATGATTGACGATAAAAACATCATTGTCAATGTCTATGATCCGGGGGGCCAGTATGAAATATTCGAGGCGAGGTTCAACACAACGCATCATAATTCAAGAATGAAGTCAATTTGTATATTATAGAGGTGAACAATGCGATAATCTAAACCATCAGAGTCAATGCTACTAAACGAAATCACCAACACATGAATGCCGCCCTTTGCAGGGGTTGGGTATTTTCTTGATTACTTACTTACCCCACGAACTTCCATAGGAACTCCATGACGGGCAGAGTCTCGGAGTTTGTCGAGGTCGATATACACTTCAGAATTCAAGATATCTTTGAACTCATTAATTGAGGTCGACGTATACGTTGACATATCCTTGAGTAATATCTGATGTTAGTGGTTAGGATCTAAACCACAACTTATCCGGATAACCGATCTGATCCTAATTTCTCTT
>CAJVPJ010000371.1:0-26867 GCA_910592205.1 Paraglomus occultum | reverse complement strand
TCAAAATTTGGAAATTTGGTACTACTAGTATCACTTATCAGCGTAATTATATAAGTCGTAACATTATACTAACAAATAGCAAGTTTATCATTTGCCATTTGGTCACCGTAATCTCTAATCGATTAGTTAATAAAATGCTGTCGAAAATGTTCATCCTTCAGTATATTCAAAAAAATTTTACTGGATTGTAGTAATGTTTTTTGTTGCTGAAATATAGATTATAATGCGTGTACATAGACTTTACCAAGGTAAACATCATGCAAATGAAAAAAACAACACCCAGTTTATTTGATGAATGACTGATAATACATGAAACATAAATCTACAGTAATACATTACTTGGAAACAGATATTATTGTAAAAACTTTGTCTTCATCTTAGTATTAGATTTAAATGGATGAAAGACTGGATATATAGTAATATAAATAGGGCATGCCGCAACAATATCATGACAAAACAAACATTTGATTATGTGTGAGGTAAACATGACTACTGTGTATGTGGCTAATTATTTTAACTTTGATTTAGTGTTTAATGGTACGCCTGTGCTGTGTCCATGTCTAATTCATGGATAAATTTTAGCTGATTACTAATTGGGTATCAAATTTCCAAATTTTGAAAATAAGCTACTTAAGATGAACTTTAAATGTTACTACAAAATACTTTTATTATTATGAATCAGAAAGTGTCCCATGGTAAGCCCCCGTATTACAGAACCATGTTTATATGGAAACTATCCTCTGCTGTACAACTAGTATTATTTGGTTTGACAGCAACTGAATTACAATATTACTAATTGCATGTCTATATCTTGATTATTAATATGTCTATAACAGGTATTGCTGAAGCACAGTTTCATTGCAGGTTAGATTCCTGATCGTATTTTTTATTACCTAATGGTGAAGCAGAATGTTTTACCAAAGACAAATATTTCTTTAAAATAATAATATCACGTGATAATATAATTTCGAGTTATCACGAGATCTCGACGGTCGGACATGTAAAGTCCAGCATTCAAAAAAAACATTCGAAAGTCTATCTGTTATTTCAATATTTGGTTATTCTTTCCCATTGTAATTTTGTTAACTTCTCGTGGGGCCTCCTTCCTCGCAAGATTACAGACCATGTCTACTTGTAGTGTTTTTATTTTTCATATCTTTTCTATAAATGCAAAAATTACTATCAGTCGTCACTCCTTAAATTGTTGTTCCTGTTATCTGTTCAACACAATACATATGTCCTTCATAATGGAGGATAACTTGCCTTGTTTAATCGTTATACTGGTTGACTATAAATGATGGTTTTGAGCAATAAAACTAAACCGCAATTCTTATTTCCATTCAACAGATAATATAGTTAACTGAAAGTTTTAGATTTTTTTTTGGCAGTTTTCCGAGACTTTAGCGAAATACGTTTGATTTATCCGCGATGGTCGCAAAAATTCATAACGCCTATTCTCAACTAATTAGTAAAAATTTCCGTTCCGATGAAATACTGGTAATCAAAACTAGGCCATGTATAATTTGTTAAAACGTTTGTTTATACGTTCAGAGTTTATCACTTATATTATCGGCAGCACAGAGTCTTTGTTTTTCTGGTGTTATCAATATTACACAAACAACATGTACATGTTTGTGTATGCAGATTAGATTTTTTGATAATCTTGAGACTACTTCAAGAACACAGCTATTCCTATTTATTATCTGTATTCAAACTTTGTTTGGTTGTATAATAAACACATAACAAAGTGTTACAAATTGTATTAGATAGGAATTTGCGCTTATCATGTCGATTAACTAAGTTCGATGCAACTTATTAATATGTTGCAAACTTAATAATAAGGATTAGCGTCTTGTTGTCCAAACATTAAAGATGCTCAATACAAGACTAGAGGCATGAAAATCAACCGGTGGAAAGGAACCATGTAGCGATAAGCTTATGCACAAGCCGTACGTTTTAAATGAGTTCACCGCCGAGACTAACCTACGTATACTTGTGCCAACCCAGTAACAGTGTCTGGCACGTCGACAATGGACTATCCTTTTTTGACATCCGTTATATTAGAAATCAGTAAAGATTTATTAATTTAAATCCATGAACGAAAGTCAGTTATCGACTACGGTAACACGATATCCGTTTAAATGCGTCACAGACAAAGCATTGTAATTCTTTGCAACCCGCCTTCCTATCATCTGTAACATCTGCTATTCATAATCCGCATTGCCATCGACCATTTTATGTAGAGTAAAACACTATTTTGAGCATGCCTATTAACACTTGTACCAAACCATTCTTGCGAACCACGGGATGTTTGAGAAACAAGAAACCAAGCTAACGAAATAAAAAGAATGAATTGTAATGTTGATATTTGGGTTGATATTTGGGGTGATAATCAACCAGTTATCTATTGATTGGTACGCCATCGACTAATGGCGCCAAGCATAAGTTAATATTAAATAATCGCTGAGAAAGAACTTCAAACGAGATGGACGAACCCCCTGGCCAAAATATTTACCAAACGTCTAAAATTGATACGACTATCCTGACGAATAAACGTGTGTAACTATAACATGTTATCAACGGTAAAAAAACTTGTAAAAGAGATCGACCAGGGGCAAAAGTGAGGCTTCAGCCTACCGCATTGTCTCGCTTGAGGGCGGCGAAAGTATTGCATATTCTGCAACATGTAATCCGGGTATCAGTTTTTAGGAAAAATAATTTATTAATTTCCGATCGTACCTCAAATCTAAACGATTTGCAGGGATCTTAATCTGATATCAACATGAATAGCATATCATTCACGTTCATGCAGTCTTTACAGATTACTAGCAGACCAAACATTCTTCCCCTCACCACCCCTTTTTTTCGATGCAATACTCCCTCCCTCTTATCCACATAAATCATGTACATGCCGGCGAACCTGCGTCTAGTTTGAAGAGTTGAATCATCATACTCGACATACATTCCCAATACATGGGTATGAACCTTAAATTAAATTGTTCGTGTGTTACTTCAGTATTTTAGATAAGCAAGCTGAAAAGACAAAGAAAGCAGCCCGTACAGGTTTTAACTTGAATAGACGTATTGTCGTTCGCATGTGGGCGTCCCGAATACTTGCTGCTTTGTTGTCACTATCATCCACCCTCGATTCGCTGTTGAACACTATCGTTGTATCAATGTTTGTACTTATCGATACGAAATGTTTTCTCGCCCCAGCAGCATTTTGTTCCACAATTTACGGGACCGAATCCTGGGATGTAACACGACAGTATCCAAAATCACATCATTGGGCGTTGTTTATGCAACACCCCCGATTACTTGATAAGCCACGCATGTAGTGTGAGAATATACTGCAGCACTACTGTTTACACAAAGACATCGAGATTAATTTTGACATTTTGCTAAGAACAAAGGGGTACTTTTCTAATTGAAAAAAAAAAGTCATAAACCAGGATCGGGTCCATCGAAAATTTTTAGTTCTCCTCCCTGCATTTCTGTGGTCAAAATATCTTTCGACAAACATGAAGATCCTGGTTTAAATGAACTTTAAATTTGTTGATTTTTTTTCTGCAACTCCCACGTTTGCAGTATTCCATACATCGTATTATCTTATACACTACGGGAACCGTTGTAATCAGTAACGTCATCATCATCAATCACAATCATTGGTCGAGATCATGTGCCGCACAGAGAAATTCGCTTTGCTCCGGACAATGATAGTTTCTAGAGTGTTTGACGATTCAATGACTTAAAGCACGTGTATAACCGTTCTAACGAAATCCTGTCAACACGTGGGATATGGAATAGATACCTCGTGATGCTTGTAGCACTATGATTCACCGAGAATTATCAAACATTATCCCGAACGGGTGTAAATTTATATTAGTGTATAATTAGAAAGTAAACGCGTGGCCATTGTTGTGACTGTCCGGAATATCAAAATGCATGCTTACCTTGATGATGGCGAATAAGACCAATTTCAAGGAAGCACGAAACGTCACCTGAGGTCTAGATGTCTCTGAAAACTCACAAAGTTTATGTTTGCCTTGATGCCGGCGAATAGAACAACTTTCAAGGCATCACCTGTCTAAATATGACAACTCACACAACTTATCATTGGTTTAAGTGTTTTAGCTGTTCTGTTTGTATACATCACTTTTCAGAGTTCGGTCCGAATAATGGAATGATAATTGAAACTGGAACAGAGCATCGATAGAGAAGGAACGCCTACAAAAGTCAAAAATCAAGGCAAACAAATTATCTAGTATTGAGTATTAGAATTGACACCTCATTTAGCAAACTACATCTTTTACTCGCACATCATCGCACAATGCGTGCTACTTTAGGCAAACAGTAATACTGATCAAAATGATAATGGTAATAAAAACAAATAAATTTTACAATGTAAATATTTACAGTTCAATATGCAAAACAGTTATAACTAAACATAAAAGGCTACACCAGTAGGTGATGGCAAACTTTGTTTAAGCGATAAGAAAGCCGGTACATTATTCATCACATGTGAAAATTGCGTTAGCCGAAACAATTAAAATCTTTGGACAAACTATACCCCCAGCGATGCAAAAGTTGCGGTGTCAATTAGTAAGATTTAACCATTCGACCCCGATAGCGAATATGCTTAACGTTCGAAGTTTTGCCAATTATCATTTTGCTATCGTTCTTGTCGTTAATATATCATACAGCCTAATTTATGTATACCGTTTCCCAGCTTGATTATGTAAATTTGTTGATGTTGTCGACAAAAATTTATAAAACTAAATCACGCCAACCTCTCAACAAATAATAATGTTGGTAAACGAAGGGAGTGCAGGCTGGGTAACATCAACAGTAAATGACAGGACGAAAAAAAACCATTTCGCCTGTTTAATTCACATAGTTTCGCTATGCATCAATGAGAAGGGAAATAAATTCCCCATCGACCTCTTGTCAAACAAATACTGATATGGATGAGTCGAGTAACTTTGCAATGGCGTTAATGTGACAATGTACAATTTAAGAATTTTACATATGAAATGAAACGTCAATAAGGTTTCGGCTCTATTTTTAGATTTTTGATAATCATCCAAGATTATCATTGGTTGTACAACCCAACAACCCTTCGTTGCGTTGGTTGTTTGTGTTTACACTGGTTGCTCTATTGTTTGTATTATTATTGTATATTGTTATTGTTGTTCAACATTGCGAGAGAGATAATCGATATCATATCAAATACCCTTGTATATTAGACTTGACGCAAACCATCTTTTCTCATGTGACGGGCATACAAATTCTGTATGAAACACGATTGATATCAAGTTCTTTGTCTAGTTCTACTTGCATCGATCGATTACAATATCAGTTAAGTAAGCTAAATGATAATATGCAGTCTTTCTACGAAATGGAAATTAAAGTTCATTCGTACATAATTGTACATTTCTTAGGGGTAGGACGAAGGTTGCCTACACTACTTACAATAACAACGACACTGAAACAAATATGCTTCGGAATCCGAGTTTCAGCCCAGCCGCCGACATTGAACATTCGATTTTTTGGCATACGTTTATCAAATACAAATATGCTTGCCTACAGGCTGTCAAAATCAGTTTTCGCAACACTGCATCGGGATTATAATCAAGACCGTCACAACGGTATCATAGCACCAAATTATTATTGTTAAACAATAACGCTTATCACTAACTTATTAAATTGTGCTTCATCACAAACAATATACACATTATTCCTCATATTGGTGCTCTAGTGGCCAAATAATACTATATTTGGGTGATCTCGCAGCGTAATAATCCAAAATACCATATTTGGTCAGATTAGTGAACCAAAATGGGATGCCAGTGCAACGTTTACAGAGAGAAACGTTTTGAAACGTTTCGTACTGTGAAGGGGGAGTAGGGGAAGGAGAGTAGGAAAACAATAATATGAACATAAGTTGATGTCACAGTAGGAGACGACGGCGACGCCAAAGGAGGGAGGAGGGATTATGTTAGAGAATCTGTTCAAAGAAACAAACGAAGGGATATTAAAAAAAGCGGGCATTTTTATTTTTTGGGGATGTGGTTGGAATACGCCATATTTGGATGGACGGCAAATGGCGGCGAAACTATTTTAGTTAAAAATATGTTGCCTTCGATTCGACGTGTCAGGTGTTTGGTAATACTCTCGTATGCAGTGAATCATATGATCGAACATTAGCATAATAGAAGAATAATAAAGAACGGGTATATGTATAGCAGAGTTTGATTCTCACGATAAAGTGTGTGAATTTAATTTATAATCAACATAATTTCATTCCCGAGAATTTGGGTGTTTTGGCATTAATGATACGCCATAATGTACGACAAGTTTAATGAGGATTATAAACTAAGTTTCGGGAAGTTTTTCCTAATAGAAAAAAAAAAACTTTTTTTCCGGAACAATTGACAAATACTGAACACAAATGAACAGGTTTTTGTTGAGTGTGTGTTATGTTTGCATTCTGTACGTAATATGATGCGCTAACTATATACCATTCATTGATGCGCTAACTATGTATCAGTCATTGATGCTTGAGGGGAGGGGATTATAAATACCCGATCATGCTACAAACAAGAAACGTGCCAATACCTGCTTCACACATCAATTAGAGGTTTATTATAAATACACCTTGATTCCGATCAAATAATACCAACCATTATGCATGAACCGCAATCGAAAACGCAATTTGCAAACATAAACAAGCATGTCAATCCTGTGATTTTCATCTCAATCCATTACCATTCTTGTATTATATTTTATGCCACTACACATGATATTGCAATGCATCATATTAAGGTTTATGTGTATATTTGGTCTCTTTCGAATAGCATCCACAAAGTCAATAATGTATTATATACCTATGAAAGTAGTTAGTATTTTCGGCAAATCTTTTCCACTATAACTTTTGATTGTAATATCCCACCCGCCATTTTTAACCAATCTCTTTCCACGTAACATATGAACGGGATGAATACTAACTCGTATAAGAACACAATCAATAGTCCAGATTTGCAGTCTAGCCCTGCAATCCCTAACACATAAAGGTGATTATCTCGTGAATAGAGTATGATTTAGTTAATGTAATCAAATGTCGAAATGTGGAGAAATGTTGGGGGGGATGGGATGGGTATAGATAGAGAGAGGAAAGGGAGGGAAAATTGGTCAGTGTGTTGATAATACGTGCGTGGGAAACTGGAAAAAGAGAGCAAATAAAGAAATATTTACCCAATTACAAGGATGAACGCGGGCTTTTGCCCCTACGATGTCCAAGCTTTTCCCGTTCATCACTGCGTTTACTAAACGTGGGTGAGCATTCATGATTATTTTGTCGCTCTTATCCTTTTCCTCATCCCACGCGAAAAGCTTACATACTGGTACTGCCTCCTTGACAAACCTCCAGTAATTTCCTAGTATTCCGAATTTGACTTTTAAATGTCTTTATTAGTCCAACGTATCCCCCATACGTTGTTGGAGTGTGCAGGTACCCAGTAATCATCACAAGTAAAAGCAACAAAAGTACCATAAACAACATCATAAAGGTTAGAGCATATCTGTTAAAAAACAGCTCATTATATAGGTATGAGAATAATACTACTGACTAAGTAAAGAAGAACGTTAAAAAAGGTAATAAACTAGTTATTATAAATTTAATATAAAAGTAGTTATGCGGTTGTAGTCTAGGTCTCCTTACAAATAAGTTTGTATTACAATCGAATATTTGCCCCCGACCCCGTTTTACAGAGTCCCGATTATACATATATATTGTATAGTAGGTCAGTGACCGAATATTAGACCAGTCTAAAATTTTGGATGAGCATCGTGTTACACTGGGATTCTATTATAAATGCTCAGCCATTCAGACATTCGAAGGCATCGAAGATAATAGTAGAAATTTGCACCTTCTTGCATTTTCATCTTATAGTTCGCAGCTTTTTGAAACAATCTACTCTCCCAATCCCGTCACCAACACCACGCTCTTTAAGAATCCTGCTCATTAAAAGATTAAACATCTCACTTTCACAAAGTCGTTTTTTTACATCTCACGTTCACATCTGTAATAAAGTCTAGAAATGGAATTACATAGCTGGTGTATATGTGGAAAGCAAACGTTCGATGACAAGAATCTCTATTGCTCTATCGATTGTCAAAACAAGGAATTGAACCCGAAACAACAGGTGCTCAGTCCGCCGCCTTCTCCACCGAGATTTTCCGTTGCAATCACCACGAATATGATTTTTCCGAACGACCTAACATCAGTTGTTAACGACGGATTCTTATCACCTCAGTCATCCGCCCCCTCGTCCTACACCGAATCTAATCCTTGTAGTTCGGTTACTAGCGCGGCGGACAAGTATTTCTCCAGAGATTTGTATGATGATGCCAACTGTTATTGTTCTACTAGTGCTCCAATCGACATAACTAGACCGGCTGATAGCGAGTCCCTGGAGGTGAATAAAGGCACCTTCGGCGAGCACAAACTGCATATTTAGGAGGAAGGAGTGACCGGAGAGTGGGGTCACGTTGTGGGGAAGGGGATGATGGCCTTGGTTTCACTTGAAGGGAAAACTTACTATCCTACACATCCTACACACACAAAACATCTATTTACGACATATTTATCATCTTCATCAAACACCCGTCCTATTTGGAACATTCAGTCTATTCCTTTTTATTTTGCTTTACTCGAATCGGAAAAGAGAAAATTTAAGCTATGAACTTTTTTCGCACAAACCAAGAAGTTTTTCATAAGGACAATTTTAGCCGGATATCGATTTCTTGATATCTTATAATGAATTATATGATATGGAGTAACTATACCCTTTTTCTCCCCGTTTTACAAAAAATTTGATTAGCCCCTCGGATGATGACCACTGAGAAATCGTCACTCCCCTTTTTTTTCTAAACTTGCCCGATTTTATTACTACCCTGGGCGGTGCGAGGGGGGGGAGTTGGCTCAGGGGAGGGAATAGTTACTCACTCTAATGATAACCCCTTTTTTTGCACCCAAACTTTAAATTTTATTTATACACCCTATAGAAAGAAATATAACAGGGATTTCTTTCGCTTTACATTTTCATGAACAAACATATATCTCCCCTTTAAGCAATTTATTATTACATGCCACAAAGAAGCAGAGGAAAAAATATCAACAATTTACAAATGACAACAAAGGAAAATAATAATCAACAACAACAACAACACAACAACAACAACACAACAACACAACAACAACACAACAACAACGAAAACGGGTAACCAAAAGACAACAAATTGCGCAAGACCGTAACGTTTACAACACAAGAATATCGAATCGACTTTTTTCCAGTCGATTCTCTTTATATGCAAGAGTTTCTCGAATTGTGCGAAAAAATGTTATGAAATATGGACTGTATTCAATAACAGTGTATTATTTTTATATATATCACACCATTATCCCTTTTTTCATCAACTTTCGATTATATTCCTTTATACCCATTATCTTCCGACACTTGGTAAATGAACGAATTATTCTCTTTTCCGTATTATACATAATTTTGTATTATAAATTTTCCCTTCGAATTTCATTCCTTCTTTGTATTATAACTTTTTTTCATCCCCGAAATTTCGGTATTGTTATTTTACGTTACTTTCCTTTATTTGCTATCAACCTTTTTTTTTTTCATGTACAAATGAAACTTGTTTATTCCAACTAGCCGAGTATGGGACGAGTTGCTGGGGAGTTGTATCGAGGAGGACTAGGAAAAAGGAGAGGAAATGCCCACTCCAGATTCCGGTTTTATCTTTCTTCTCCCTTCTTCTATTTGTTACTAATACCGGCAAAACCTTTTTTTTTTAATTGTTAATACGTGTTAACGATCTTTTAATTTTTAACGATCTAATTTTTTTGCTTGAGGAAAATGATTATTACAAATGTAAAAAAAAATTTAAAACAAAAAGAAACAAAAAGAAATTATGATGTTCAAATAAATTAAACAAATAAAGTTCGAGGTTTGAGGAAATTATAAAATCAAAAAGAGTTGCGATGAAAAATGGTGAAAGTGATTGAACGGACAGTGAGATGAATGAATGGCGATGACTTGAATGATGATGGACTTTAATGAATGGCGATGACTTAATGAATGATGAATGATGAATGAATGGACAATGAATGATGACTTGAATGAATTAAATGTAACGAATGGACGATGAATGATGACTTGAATGAATTAAATGTAATGAATGGCAATAACTGTATTTCAGTCTATATTATTTATTAATGTTTCTGCGATTGATATTCGGAGGTTATTCGAATCAGATGGACCAAATCGAGCCCGCTGGCCAGCTTTACAATGCCCACTACCAACACGGTGTAAAAACCCCATAATCGAAAATGAATATCATTGGGCAAACTATCTTTAACAATAGTTATTAATAGCAATTGTTTAGCCATTAGAATCCGGACCCGGTCTTGCGTATACCGGTTATGGCTGAATCATAATGTCTTTGAGTCGAGTCATGTGTCACCAATCAATTCTCACGTTCCATATCCCATTTTTCTTCTACGGTTTTTTAAAGTTTTTTTTTTATTTATTTGAAATCAGAAAGACTTTTATGGTGACATTGACTGTCCAATAGAAGAGGAGCCGTTACCTGCAGAAACTTGATATCGAGAAAAGGGAAACCTGTTTGATGTCCCCTTTCCCCATCACCCCAATTACTTTAATTTACGAATTATAGTAAATGGGATTAAAGTATATTGTTTGTTATAACTTTATTAACAAACTCGTTTATAAATTCAAGTTTGGAACCTTTTATCGTATTTTATTCGGGCAACTCTGCAAAAAGAAGACGAGAGAGAAAAGAAGAAGAAGAAGAAGAAGAACAAGAACAAGAAGAAGAAGAAGAAGACTACGGTATGTTTGTTCATGGGATCAACCATGTAACTTTCCAAATATTTGATAGCCCCTGATTGTGTTGTCACGAGGTTAAGAATTTGTGTCTTTGTAAAAACAATTATACACACACACACACACACACAAACACAATGCGTATATACACAATGGTTTGTACACAACACTCATACGAGCGCTTTTGTCCGGAGAAAACTCCAAGCCCTTATCCCTTTGTCTTGATATCCTCACCCTTTTACTTTTCTCATCAGCTATGACCAGTAGAATGCAGTTTAGCAATGGACAATCGCATCGCCGTATCTTCATTCCTCCAACATTGTTGCACTGCATGATTTATCTACATAAAAAAAAGGGTGCTGTGCATGAATGAATGAAAACATTACCATTTTGATTGCCATCTTCTCTAATAGTAAAGAAAAAAAATTAGGTTCTCTTTAATAATAAAAACACATGTATATTTTAAATGTACATGGTCTTTGGGGAATTAATGCACATGCATAATTAATTGTTGTAAATTAATTGTAATTGAATGAATCGTCAAATCTTAAGGACATCGTCCGCGGAAAATATTGCTATTTCGAGGTTATCTTGCATGTACAAACACAACGGCAATTACAATAATAGTTTTTCAAATGCATTTCAATTAATTGATGACTATTCATGAAGAGATTTGTAATTCTTTTTCTATCCCATGTTCTCCCGTCGACAAGTATATCTCTGTCTTGATAAACATTCTGAAAACAAAGGCGTATCTAAATTAAGTAGCTACTGTGGTGAGAAAGGTATAGCCTGAATTACGGGGGCGTTGTTTGGAAAGATAACTCGTTATACAACAACACGCCATTATTAAATGCACTAATCATGGCTCTCAAACACTAACTATGATTTTTTTCCCAATCCTGGTATTTTAACCAATGCTGTATCGATTCGATTTTTAAAGTTTTTCTCGCCGAGGCGAAAAAAATGGGTACGTTGCACATTGGATTAAGGTTGAGGTCCATCCGAGTGTGTGGGTAAAACACCAACTTACAAGAGTGTATATTGAAATGGGGTTTTGCATATCGGATGCTTTATACGGTAATTTTCATACATTCAATACTAGTGATGATTAAATAACCAGCGACTAAACCCGATTCGTTACTAAACTCGATTCATATTGTTCATACTTCACCTCATTTGTTTAGTTTATGTGATCCCATTTTGTCAAGACTGTCAGATAACGCCGTCCCACCCCCCCTTTTCTCAATTGCAAAAGTAAAAAAGATTCGACAGATAAAAAAATACTGAAATATTTTTAACGTTCACACACACAAGCTTACCAATCGACTTGTTTCCGAGTGGCAACTCCGCTTTTCCCTTCTTCGTATTACATATTCCATCCCATATCTAGAAACTTTCAGATTATGTAAACGAGCAGGCGCATTTTCATCTGAAAGACATGTGGCTTGCAAAGAACAGGTACAAGAGAATGACCATATTGATTAGAAAAATGGTGTAACGATCATATATAAATCCCTGACTTTTTTACTTATCATGTGAAAAAGTGGGAAAGGCACTGGTTGAGTATACGAGAAACGAACAAGAGAACAGAGTGAAGGGAAATACTCAGTACTGGTCGATGCGATACCTGGATAATGGAGATAACCGTTGTCTCGTCCATTACATTACTTTTGTTGCATACATACTGCAGATCTTCAACCATCGAAAGACGCAAATCCTTGGCCGAGTATCTCATCCAATCAAGTAATTTCCACGGTTACTTACCTACTTGGTAACCTGGGTAAGAATAAAAAAAGGCGTTTTTTTTTCTATTTGCGCCCCCGTTAATTTAATTGCCAAGTTCAGAAATCGGGCAGGGGAGTTTTTTTTTCCCCTTCTCTTTTAATTATCGACTGTCGATCGATCATACGCTATACTGTGTTTGTAAAAAGTATAGTCATACAGACTGGATATAAGTCGTTAAAAAAAACTTGGTTATATACATGCATGTAGCTTCCGTAGCAATCGAGATAAGAAGCAAATGCCTTAATAAGCGTGGGAAAACACATCCGAGCGGGAGGGGTTTCGATGCCGGAATCTTTACACAGTTAGGTCGGATTAGCTAGACGGCTTTTATTTGGGCGAGTCGAATCGTATGTTTGGAAAAAACTTGGGGCCTTTTTTTTCGTATTGCTCGAGATTTGCATGACGCCATTCCGGATCTGCACAATGCATATTTGCTATTACTATGAATAGAATTTTTCTCATTTAACTATGATCTTCAACGGGCGTCCAGATGAGACTGATAACAAGAGCGCAGCATGGTAAAAGGGTCAGGGCTACTAAAAAAAATAGATGGATAAATGATAAAGTTGCGAGATCATATGGTATCTTTTCAAGATGTGTATGTGTTACCGGAAAACGATGAAATGTGATCGATGCTAAACTAATCAGAAAATGAATTGTATCATTCTATCGGGTTTTACGTAACCTTAAATTTAATAATTTTCTGACATTTGCATATTTATGATGGGGATAATTTTTTAGTTGGAATCGGAATTATTACGGGGGTTATCAAAAAGTTGTATTTCATTGTTGCTTGTACGAGTTTACGACATTGCGTTTGTAGTCAGTCCATCTAGTCCGGGTTACCCGTTTTCTTTGTTTATGCGTGTCCTTGTTCAACACGTTGGTAATCTCTTTTTGATAGTCATTTGCTCCGTCTTTAGATTTCGTAATTAAACGCCCACCCACATTGTTGAACAGGCATAATTTTGATTATTATCAGTATTACAAATGAGACACTTGAGATCATACGATTGCATTCCGTTGTCTTGTTCTTTAAGATACTGTCGTGCTGTCATGTAGTGGCTATGTTACAATATGTAACATTTTGAAATTCGAACATTATAGTCATTCTATGCCGAATATGAGAGAAACCATAATTGCCGTTTTTGGTTATCAGTTATCAGTTTAATAAAATTTTACAGGCTAGCTTTTTCAAGACATCATTCTTGTGAATAGTTACGCCAGCTAGGCTCGGAACAATACTAGAGATCTTGTATTTGATGGAATTGATCGCTGCAGTTCAGACAATAGTACGTTTGTGTTTATTTACTATTACTATTCATATCTGCCCGCAGTCGGAAATATTAACTTCCGCGATATTTAGGATATCATCCCTACATTTCAGATATCATATCCATTAGGTCGGAAACTTAATTTACCTAAATTTGGTTTGACTCTTTAATTAACTTACATAGTGTTGGTATGTCAAAGGGATTTGTGATACAAAAAATCACAATGATGTATCAATCTCATAAGGCTAATATAGTAATATTAAAGACATTGTGTAATCAAACTGCATCTGCAATAATAATACATTCATTTATTAGTTGAACGTTTGAGGGGTGCGCAAATTTGCTACCAGAGGTTACGCAACAAATACCGATTATCGACAAGTATTGTCTTGTAAAAATTTCATTCTAACTGCCTGTTCAGAATGTTCGATCTATTACATATTACATGCTTGCATCTTTAACAAGCTAAAAATAAAACAAAGACTGTTGATGGTCACACATAGATATCAGTTTACCGTTATTGTCGAATTGAGGGCTCTTCTTTATCCGACATGCCGCGCACGGGCAGTATTGTTTAGGCGCTTGTTAGCCTATTCCGGTCATAAGCCAATAAACTCGAAAAGCGGAAACATATGGTCGGAAAGCGAGGAGAAAGGGAAAGTCACACGGTAAAAAAGTCAGCGTAAGTCTATAATACATAAATGAGCGAAACATGCTTGGGTCCCAGTGGCTCGGGTGTATACCATATTATAACGACAAGGAACACTTGATCTTCTTTGTGTTCAGTCGTCATATTAAAAAAAAAAAAGCTGAATACAAACAGACAAGGTTTCCACATAATTGTTTTCTCGTAATGAAACATCTTATTAAGCGAACTGGATTTCTGTAATGTAATAAGGGCAATGACACATTAAACTGCATCCAGCAACGCCCCCAATGTGCCAAGGATGCCCTTGACAATCCATCCCGATTTGGAGCAAAAATAACTAATTAATATATATTAAATGTCGTGGCTGAGTGTACATTTTAATAACAACTTAATTAGTAATATGGCTAATACGTTTTTCGACAATCATAAACATAAATGCCGAATCCTGTCATACAGAAAGCAAGCACGACGAAGATGTTCTCATTTTACATAATAATTACGTTGTGCAGCTAGTATCTATTAATATTATTCGGCATAAGTATCGTCAAAGTTTCAGTTATTTTAAACGCTAATCAAACATTCAATTTTTCATTTTAATTTCTGAAACAAAAGTGTGCAAATCAACATTGTTTATTAAATCGTCCCCACCCCCCTTTTTAATTAAGCTTTGCACGCTTTGCACGCTTTGCACGAGGGCAGAATATAAACAATATTAGTAACCTGGATAATTATTAATTATTCCAATACGAGTTTAACGCCCCATGAATTAAGAAGCTATTCGGCGCATAATAATTTGTAGATCAAACATCGGCGGAAATTTTTGGGGGTTCAAACGTATTATGAAGATCGACAGGGGTCATTCTCCATGGTATAAAACCCAGTATATACTGTATACCAATGTGTAACTTTATTATCTGATCATAATCATTTACTATTATTTGTTTATGTAAACTTTAAATCCGAATTAATTAAGGTAAATATACCCAAGTTTTTTTACCAAAGTTTGGAAAGTGCGGATCAAATTGACAAAAGATCTTCCCTTCTACGTTCGATTTGTACTATTCGACGCATTTGGGAGACTGGAAACATTAAATAATAATGACATTGTGAAATTTTTGTTTGGTAAGCATAAACTTGATTTATGGCGCAATTGCATGGATACTTGCCATTTATGTATATTACCTATATTCCTTTCATCATCATTATTATTATTATGGCAAATGGCAATGTTAATGTTAATGTTTTGTAAGTATGAAATCTCGTTGGAAGTAGGATGGTGAAAGGGGGTCTATTTGTTCGTTTCACCTGTCAACAGCAAAAGGCCCAACTTTCTTTTTGATGGAAGACATATTATGATGTTATCTGCATTGATAATGAATTAGGCTCATTCAGAATTCTATTACAAAGTCTGCAAGTGCTAGCCACCGTTTTGCTAAAAGTTAAGCTAGAACTGACCGTAGACGTACGCATGATACTGCAACTTTGATAGAATAAATTACTATAGTGTCACCAGCAATGTTTATTTTTGCAATATTAATATGGCCTATTTGATAATATTAATATAGCCACATTGTCAAATCTTTACTATCAAATAAGTGTTTCTAGCAAAGCTTTTACAAATTTGTGCCTATCTATTAACACACCAAATAAATAATAGCCAAAACTGCCAGCTTTAAATCTGACCACATTCAGCATTCAGTATCTGAGTATTAGTTTAAAAATAACACATTTTAGCCATACTGCAATATTCAAAATGACACATTTTTGAAAGCGTTTCTAGTTGAAATTTTACATATATTGAGATTAAGTTAGTATTTTTTTAATCTTAAACGACACCTTTTGCCTAATTTTGAAAACATACCTAGCTGGCGTGTTACATATATTGAGATTACATTAATCCTAAACGACACGTGTCCGCTTAATTTTGAAAACGTACCTTGCTGACATGTTGTATTTTTTGATTCTAAACGACACGCTTCCGTCTAACTTTGAAAACATGCCTGGCTGGAATGTTACCTTTTTTAATTCTAAACGATACAGTTCCGCTTACTTTTGAAAACAAGCCTGGCGGAAATGTTACATAGATAGCGGTTACATTTTAAAAACGACGCATTTCTTCTGTATGAGATGTTAAATATATTGTTTGACGCGTGCACAGATTTATTGACAAACGTTTTGTGTTGTTATTATTATCTCTATCTCGCGTCTCTTTGAGCATTATCAACGGCTGTGTCGGTTCTCAACCATGTTCTATACATTAGTTCATAAGTCCAGCACAGCATGACGACCATAGCCTCAAAAAGCCTTTTAACGGTGCGGTGAAGACAAGTTTTTGCAAAAGATAACTTAAACGCAGGTTCTACAGTAAGTTTCTTGTTTTCTCTCCCTTGCAAGTTGAACGCGGACGTGACTTTGAAACCCCAGAATTCGTAACTTGAAAGGTGCGTATAATATGGTAGTGGATTACAGATTATTCTGACCTTTGGGTTTTGGCTTCTTCTTGTGGTACCGCAACTTACTGATTCTTTTAAAGCTAGTCAATAGCCGTGGAAAATCCCCACGGAGGTAGACTTCGAAAGTTTCAATTCACGATGATGAGTCATGCCCCATATAATACGTAAGAGTTTTTAGCAGTACTCCATGCAGGTAATTGTTAAGACTTCCTTTTGTGATACCGTTATTAATTTTTGAAGTGGGTGGATAAAACTTTCAACAAGAGGAAGTTGAAAACTTGAGAAGAAAAATAGAAGAACACAGTATGTATTAGTATACATCATATTAATATTGGTTATTTGGTTATTTGGTTGAATTTTTGCTATAGAATTACTGTAGTATATTTTGCGCATTACAGGAAAGTAATCCAAAAACTGACAGACTGATAAAGATAATCCAATAGAGATCAAACTTAATTACAAGTGAACAGTAAATAAGCTGGAATGTTTTGAAAAGCCTTGTTGCCTGAGTAAAGGTGAATATTATAGGGTCCCTATTGTGATTACAATGAAGGAAAAGGGCAAAACAATGTAATTGTTAATGCCTATTTTAATTTAATTGACAAATCTCTTATGACTACTCCTCCCTATTATGGGGTGCCCATACAAATGGTTATCAGAACTCTTATGACAGATGAATACTATAAATAATGATAGGACAAATTTCTATAATTGCTATAAATTGTGGTTGACATTGATATTAATATTAATGCTTATTTAATAACACTTTTATATATAGAGATAAAATTAATGATTTTAATTCAAAAACCACTCATTTCTGCTTAATTTTGAAAATGCGCATATATTGAGATTAAATTGGTGTTTTTAATTCAAAAACAACTCATTTCTGCTTAATTTTGAAAATGTTCCTGGCTTACATGTTACATATATTGAGATTAAATTGGTATTTGTAATTCAAAATGACACATTTTGCCTAATTTTGAAGAAATACCTGGTTGGCATGTTACACATTTTGAGATTGAATTAGTATTTTTCAATTCAAAACGACACATCTCTGCCTAATTTTGAAAACATGCCTGGCTGAGATGTTACATATATAGAGATTACATTAGTATTTTTTAATTCAAGTGACCCATTTTTTGCCTAAATTTGAAGCTGACATATTATATAGATTAAAATTACAATAGTATTTTCTGCCCAATTTTCTGTCTAAAATGTTACATATATTAATATATACAATAGGTGGCATGAGTACTCAGGAAAAGGTTGAAAAGTGTGTCATGTGTAATTTGCAATACTAATTTCATAATAGTAAGATGGCATTCATAAATCAGTTGAGAATAAGACTATCTGAAATGTGTCATTTTAGAGATACTAAATACTGGATGGTGTATATATATAATACATGACTGGAACAGATCTCAGAAACAAATCAGCAGCTTAATTAATAATTGAGAGTAGTCTTACCTGTGCTAATTTCTAGTATTTTTTGCTTTGAAGCTTTAATATTGATAAATTTAATAAATTTTAGTTGTAATGCATCAGTTTCTTCTTTTAATCGTGTATTGAATTCTTCCTCAGTATAAGTAATACTTGGAGATTTATTCTGTGAGGCAGGGCACTTTGTATCTAACAATGTTTGCATGTCTTGTAAGAAGGATCTGAATTTAGCTTGATAATATCAGTGGAGCTGTGCACAGTGCATCAACCTTGTTAGCAAAAGTCTCAGTTATATGGTGTTCTTTATTGCTCTGCAATGGAGCTTTGCCCCTATCCAGAGATAGATTAGCCAAGAATTTTGGCATAGGAAATTAGGATCACAGTATTGTCAGTGTTTTTTTGCTGGTATCTAGCAATATTCATGTTTTAATATTAAAATAATTCAATAATCAGGCTAATGTTACTTGCGTCATCTTCAGTTAATGGATTGCGTTTTCATATTCAAGCTACAAGTTACTTTCATGCTTCATTGACGATCAATGGAGGTAATTGGGCAATGAGGTTTGAGTAATTTTGTGAACCATATTGATAGTGATTCTACCAATACTAATAATAAAGTGACTAATCTTGCATGGTGTACACTAAAAAAAACATATTCAGCATGCTATGTGTCTCAGAGTTGAGGATGACTGAATGTGTCAATGTTCTGTAACAGATTTTTGATGATGGATTCTTTTGAGAATTTCCATCTTTGGCTGAAGCACAACACAAAACTGGCGATTTCAAAGTCATGCCGGAGGGTATCGTTGGCAATATTAATGCACGTTCGTAGTGAGTCAACCTCCCAACTTTACCACGTGAATGCATGATACATGACGTATGTGGTACAGTAGATGGTTCTGGAAACATTATTTTTCTCATCATCATCAATTCTCTGTATAAAGGTAATGTTTCTTGTTTCTTTCCTAAACCTTTTAACATGAGCTTCAATCAGAAAAATCAGATGCCGTCACTCTCGAAACTAGACAAACCGCCAAAGTCAATATGGTACTTCAATAGTGTTTAAGACTGTTTACGAACAATTGCAAGAGTATGGTTAACGATCATAATAGATCCTCGCGAAGATTGAACAAGTACTAAAGAAAAGGAAAATTAAAGACGTCATCACGATTAATCTTCCTGGACTAGACAAAGCTGATGCAAGTGTTCATGAAGCAATACACGCAAAATATAACGCAGAAATAATTAGGAGCAAGCTTTTCATCAAAGTAAGTTTTAGTTTACGCATCTTTACTAGAAAAACCGAGCGATCAATAACGTCCTAATCTCAATCACAATCATTGGTCGAGATCATGTGCCGGACACAGAAATTCATGTGATCGAAGTCGTAGACAGTAATAACCCTTAGTTTGTGAATAAAAGTTCCTCGCGATAGTAATAGTCCAAGTATACTATAATAGTCTTTCGCTTTGCGCCGGACAATAATATCATTATTAATCTTACCGAATTTGACGGATTTGCGAAAGGAGAGTTACATGGCAAACTAATTGCTTCAGCCACGACACATAATCCGAATTGGCGTACAGTATCTAATGCAATATGTATCGCACAACGCGCCAGCTTCGACCTGACGTTGGCATGTGGTATCGAAGGCCGACGCTTCCTCAACGATACACCCCATTATCAATCGATGTCCACCGCCAAACGTGTGGATTGAGGTAATTATGTTTAAATTTACGCTTTAAAATGTAGACGGTGTGGCTTATCAAATTTGAATTCTTTTGGGTGTTTTTTAATAACTCAGACTGTGACAATGGCCTATATAAAATTGCTTTTGTTCAACGAATCGACCCAAGAATCGAATATCTGCGAAAAAGATTTTATCGAAGAATACGTTATCGAGTGGGCAGAATTGACGAAATTATCAGACGAAGTCTTTATTATCGAATACAAATTGAAATATTGGGATTGGTCTTCCCGATTCAATTCTTCCTTACTTGCCGAACCCGAGTCCTGCGACCCCTCAAACAACAGACCCAGTCAAGCTCCCTATCTAATCCATTGGAATGTCAACAATAATCCGGTTTACTGTAAGATTGACAGTTGGAATGAACATCTTGTGCTTAGATGTGGATGGACGCTCGAATTTAATATGGTCCTAAGCTTGGAGCAACATGATCATTATTAATACTGTAGACACTTTGCTTATAGAAGTAGATATGCGACCAAACGTTCTACCCACCTCTCTTTCATATATGTTAACTCCTTGCAAAAATGATCTGAAAACAATTTGGTGAATCTCCGAATGACGATTTCAATAGCACGCGTCAAAAGTTAAATGTCTTGTTGCCTTATTGTTTTATAACACATGTGTGATGGATAAGCTATCTACCTCATTACTTTTCAACGAAGTTTTTGATGCGAGCTCTCTTACTGGTTGGTATTGGGGAATTATTAACTCTAACCCGATCCTTTAACAAGCATTCCGATTACCCTTTTTACATTGCTTCAGAGAACATCGAGATTTCCTTTAATAGCCGTCTTCGAAAGATTGATTTGGTATTCACTACCACTTGTACAATAGATTCCCTCGGAAGTATAGATGATATAGTGCCATTCCGTGGCTAAGTATATTAATCACATGGTGCGTAGTACTTTCTATCAGAATTTTCTTATATTTTATAATGAAATACGATGTCATAAAGGTAGTCAAAATAGTCGTCCGCTTCTTTTTATTGGTCTGGTATGCATTTTCGAGTTATGCTAGATTTTGAGCGTATCCGATCTTGATATTTCGACCTGTTGATTCTTCGCCAGAAATATCCTTTTGAATACTGTATCGTCGATTAATGCATGCAGGTTTGGTCACATCTCGTCGCTTTATTCGCATCGGTCATAGTTCCATGTAATAACTCAAAATTCGCTGACACGTCAATTGCAGCAAAACAAGTGTGTTTTTACTTATAAACCGAGTAAAAAATTATTAGCAAACACTTTTTGGGGCGATACACTGTGTCTTACTTTCTTCTAATAGTAAGATTTTTATTTCATTTAGCATAATAAAATAGAAATTCTAATTTAAGTACCTCAGCATCAAAAACTGCTAAACTTGTAATATTGTTATAGTTGCTGAATCTACAGTAGAAATACCGGGAGGCATCATTTCACCGACAAAATTTACCAAAAAAGGATAATTTCAAAATAATGCTGGCGAAAATTTGTCGGTGAAATGATTGTCGGCGAAACGATTGTCGGTGAAACGATTGTCGGTGAAATGAACCGGACCCGAAATACCCAGTAATACGAATAGAGCCATGTCTACAAAATACGGCGATTACTTACTAGTAGGTGAGAATAACGTGTCGTCCTTGTGGGCATAAATACACTTTAAGTAACTTGCCATCAAAACAAACTTCATATTTGTACAATGTCAATCGGGAATACGATATCTACTTTGGGCACTGCTTTCTCAAATTCGCAAGACAGTCTTATGAAGGGCAACCTTTGTCAAACAGTTAAAAAAGTGATTACGTAATGTGATAGTCACGAAACTATCCCATTTCTTAATTAAGCGCAAGGCAACTCTAGCCCAAAAGGTTGTAGGTAAAATTAGATCGAGATTAAGAATATTATTCTGGAATTAGAATCACGCAATTACAGCAGAAAAGATCGGTTGAGAAAACAAATGTTAATGTCTGTGATCCGTCTGTATTTTACTGCTTTGTTTCTGACAAAGAAATATTTGTGAGACACACTTAATTACTTTATATTCTTCACTTGTTTAGAACACAAACGTGACGTGAATTTGAACCGATCGATTATTTGCCATTCTTGAAACTCAAATTCGCAACTCGTCGCTTTCATTTTAATTTGTCTCCAATCAATTAAAAGCCTCGTCATAAACCTTGTGACAGCTAGCTTTATCATACGTCATGTGTTAAATTTCTGTTAATTCCAAATTACGCAGCAAAAAAGGTTGCAAATCAAAATAAATCTTCCACCCCCCGCACCCATTATCAACCCGCACCTTGTTCTTTTTTTGACTCTGTCAGATAACCTTGACGTTTAAATCCTTTCTTAATACTTTTCATAATGATGTCAACAAACGGAAGCAATTTCCCTGCGTCGACGGACCTGGAAGCTACTTGGAAGTTTTTGGAGGAAGGAATCGACCTGGTTATGAACAAGTTAGACCAAGGGTTGAGCTATAAAAAATATATGGAATTGTACACGTATCCTTTTCTTCAAAGAATTTGAACAAGGAGCAGCGCAAACATGTGTCAGGTTGAATCGGCATGTGCTTGGAGAGTTGAAAGTAGCGTAAGAGTAAGACGAAACTGCGGTGGAATCGTCTCTTTTTTGCGGAAATTGAGCGAGATGCGTACGATCAGTGTCATAGCGGTTTGTTGTCCAAGTGCCTGCCGTTAGATCGTATACATACCTACTGTCAAGTTTTCTCTCCCTATGAATCAAAGCTTCATTATTTTCCTCTCCTCGCTCTTTAAAGTTACCGCTTATTCCTTAACTATTATCTTTCGTCATTCGAAACCTCAAGCGGCATTTATAATTACTGTACGAGCAGTCGGATGAATCAAGGATTTGCTTCCGAACCGCTCTCTTCCGCTGGAGGCCAGGGCCTAGGCCATAATCGAGGTATATTGATTGGAAATTAGTCCTATAGGACCTTACGCAAAAGGATTGATGAGTACTTATTCTCTAGAATATATGATGTTTGGATAATTAGGTGCGAGTTTAATGGGAAGCGATCTATATAACCGGCTTCAGGACTATCTTAAAAGACATCTGGATAAAATAAGGAGGGTTAGTTGATAAATCAAATGCGGATGGTTATTGCAATTGAGAATGTTGTGATGGAATAGCTATAAATTTATTGCTCGCGATTGTTGAGCGGGATGATAGCTTTTCCAAGCACAGCATGGACATGGTAATTTTATTCTACGTGCTGGTGCTGACAAGAGTGGATACTTGAATACAGGACTCTGAACAATACATGGACGAGAACTTATTACAGTATTATACAAAACAATGGGAAAAATATACGACTGCCTCGACATATGTAAACCATGTTTTCCGATATCTCAATCGACATTGGGTGAGACGTGAAATCGATGAGGGGCGCAACACAGTATACGATGTCTACACGGTAACTATCAAACAATTGTTTTTCACAAAATGAGGATAGATATCAATTGATATCAGTAATTATTATTAATCACTATTTAAATCGTAACATTTGTAGCTCACCCTTGTCAGCTGGCGTGAGAATATGTTCAAACACGTTCAACGTAATGTTATGACCGCTGTATTAAAGTTAATTGAGAGGCAAAGGAATGGAGAGACGGTTGAAACCAAGTTAATAAAATCAGTTGTCGAATCTTTTGGTAAGAAGTCAATGACGACACGCTTGGCGTTAGGCTAGAGTCGGGTTCAAGCCACTTGAGGATGAACACTATTGCGTCTGCGCTCAAGTTTTTATTATTCGACTATCTGAATAACGAATCTTTTCTGTCCCTTATTAGTTTCTCTCGGACTTGAAGATAACGATACCAACAAGTCATCCCTAGAAGTTTACAGGGAACATTTTGAGACAATATTTGTCGATGCCACCAGAATATATTATAAGGCGGAATCGGAAGATTTTGTCAGCAAGAACAGCGTCACAGACTATATGAAAAAGGCGGAATCAAGGTTGGCGGAAGAGGAAAGCCGTATTAACTCATATCTGCATCCGAACACCGAAAAACCAGTACGTCATTTAATAACTTAAATAATTCATACGTTATATGGTTCAACGTTCATCGTTTCTCGATTGGCAATAACATGTTATATACTATTTGTTACCTTTGTAGCTCATTAGCACTTGCGAGACTGTGCTGGTAAAGGAACACACGGACATTATGTGGGAAGAATTCCAAAATTTACTCAATATGGATAAATTAGACGGTACATTTTATGATAGTTTTCTCATGCTACTATCACAGAAATAAGAACTTAAAGCCAACATGTTCTTAACTCCGGTTATTTTCTGCAGATTTGCATAGAATGTATTCTCTTCTTTCGCGCATTCCAGAGGGGTTAACACCATTACGCGACCGATTTGAGAAGCATGTGCGCAGGGCTGGGCTTAGTGCTATCGAGAAAGTTTCGGGAGAGAGCGAACCTATAGTAAAGTATCAATGGTTGGGGGGGGGGGTGGCAGATCATAAGTGTATCGATGAATGTGACTTTAATCGTATTATTTCTATTAATTATTAATAGGAACCCAAAACGTATGTTGATGCTCTATTAGAGGTTCATAAAAAATATGCTGAAATGGTGCAGAGTGCTTTCAGAGGAGAAGCCGGATTTGTTGCTTCATTGGACAAGGTATATTCTGGACATATCGATAATATAAAGTTTAGTTAAAATTTACCTTGTACTTACCCAGACATTATTCTTTTTATATTAAATTAGGCATGTCGTGAATTTGTAAATCGTAACAAAGTATGTATGACGTCAACGTCTAAATCACCAGAACTACTTGCGCGATTCTGTGACGCACTGCTTCGGAAGAGTGCCAAGAACCCTGAGGAGAATGACCTGGAGGAAGTACTAAATAGTATTGTAAGTGGATTGTTAGCGCAAACCGAAGGATTATCAGTGCTATCTGAAATTAATTACTTGTCGTTTACTCGTCTCTGACGTAGATGACAGTTTTCAAATACGTTGAGGACAAGGATGTATTTCAAAAATTCTACTCTAAGATGTTAGCAAAACGACTTGTAAATGGCACATCCGCATCTGAGGATGCCGAATCTAGTATGATTTCCAAGTTAAAAGTAAGTGAACAAGTCAACAGTGTAGGCTCTAGATATTTACGAGATTATTCATAAACTATTCTTGACATCTCAGGAAGCATGTGGGTTTGAATACACCTCGAAACTACAGCGTATGTTTACAGATATGGGTCTTAGCAAGGACCTCAATGACCAATTCAAGGAACGCACACAGGAGACAGGCGATCTATCAGGGAGTGCGTAATTTCATCTTTTAACCGAACTATATAAATCACTACTAGAACAAATTTTCTAATCTTTTATACTTTTTACTCGAACAGTTGACTTCTCTGTCCTAGTGCTCGGAACAGCGTCATGGCCTCTTCAACCATCTTCTACAAAGTTTGAAATTCCTGAAGAGGTGGATTTCTGTATGTTCTCGCCAGAAATGATATTACCCGGTACTAAATTATTTCTACTCTCTTTTTTTACTAAAGGTTGAGAAAACATTCCAGAGATTCCAACTATTTTACCAGAACAAACATTCTGGAAGGAAATTGAATTGGTTGTTCCATCTTTCAAAGGGTGAATTGAAGACTAATTATTTAAAGGCAACGAAAACAGGATACACATTTCAGGTACGATGCCAGTAGAAATACGTATCAGAATGTAACAATGAATCAGTATGACTAATCTATGCAATTCTTTTACAGGTGTCAACATTCCAAATGGGTATTCTTTTACAATACAACAAAGAAATATCATACACTTTTGAAGAGCTCTCTAACAGTACTGGATTGACACCAGATGTATTAAATGGACAGCTTGGAATTCTATTGAAAGCAAAAGTATTATTACAAACAACTGATACTGGTGGGGCCAAATATTTATTGAACTCGGACTTTAAGAGGTCAGTCTAGTCGTGCGCTTTTTGACCAGGAAAGGAGAGAAGAGTTATATAGGTTTTAACCAAACAATGACTTTTAATTCATTGTTGAAATGGGTTATTTTAAGTAACACAAAGAGTGGAAGTTTATTCGAGAAATTATTTTAACTTCTCAATTGTTTTGATAATATTAGCAAGAAAGTCCGTATTCAGTTGAATCTACCAGTGAAATCTGAACAGAAGATTGAAGTGGAGGACACACACAAGACAGTTGAGGAAGACAGGAAATTATTGATGCAGGTTTGTAGCATGTTAATGAAATGTTATTCTCCGCTGCGGGCGCACACGAAAATCATCTCACATGTAATTGTGTAAATTCCCATTGCCTTTTTCTCTCTTAATTTCAGGCGGCAATTGTACGGATCATGAAAACTCGCAAACAGCTCAAACATGTAACTCTTGTACAAGAAGTTATCGCCCAATTGTCGAACAGATTTAAACCAAAGGTTCCAGATATCAAGAAATGTATTGACATATTGCTGGAGAAAGAATACATAGAGCGCATGGAGGGGCATAAGGACACCTTCCAATATGTTGCTTAAGTTTTCGCGATAATAAATTGATCAAACTTTCGTTTCGAGACTAGATTATCTAGAAATGAAAGGGTGGTACATAGGCTTATTCT
>CAJVPJ010000370.1:0-26870 GCA_910592205.1 Paraglomus occultum | reverse complement strand
AGTCAAACTAATTAATGCAAAAAAATAGATGGTGGAGATAATAACAGTATAAATGACAGTACAAGAGTAGAATAGCAAATATTCGATACAATAAGTATTCAAGTAATCGTGTTAGTAAAGTATTTTATTTAAATTTATTAAAATAATTCATGACATATGAACATTATTACTCCAACCATCCATAATACACCATAATACGCAATTTAAATTATGTCGTCATCTATATTGATATTGTTGTTTCATATATACATTATGCACAACAGTGTACCTTCATAACATGTTCATTATTCTCCAATTTCAACTTCTGAGGATCAAGATCAGTCATCGCAGCATTTCTACTCTCCATAAAGAACAACTCCCTAACCAGCGCTTCATGTCTCTCCACCACTTTCACAAGATCATTTTCCTTCTCTTGCATCGCCTTCAATCTCAATTTCTCCAATGAAGACAGCTCTCTCTTATCGACGCTTGCTATCTCGTCAGACGGTTTGTTTACTGGCAACGATCTCTTCAACTTCTTTCGGCCAGGCGAATTTTGGGTAGGATCGGAGCGTGCAACAGATGTTGACCCTGACTTTTGATCTTGTGCTGATCTACGCCTCTTTCCCAATAACGAGTCTGTTGTTGAAATGGGTTGAGGAGTGGATGGAGGAGAGGCCTTGCGCGGTCGACCTGGGCGACGGCGAGTTGTTGACGATGGCATTGAAGACGTTGAATAGGATCCGACAGTAGCGTCTTTAGAGTCTGAGGACTCGTTTTTGTCTGTCGTTTTAACTTTTATTCTGACTGTAGGTGGAGATAATACTAAACTTCTAGTGTCTTTCCAATCAGACGAAGACCCATTAATGCCTGAAGTGTGTCTTGTTGATACTTTTCGTGTATTTTGTGGAGTAGTCGAAATTGTTAATTCAGGCGTCCGGGAGGAATCTATGGGTATTGAGAAGGTTACTCTGCCTGAAGTCCTCTTAGGAGTTGGTGTCGTTGGTGTGGGTTTGGTTGAGGAAGCGGACATTAGTGTTTGTGCTTCGAATCTTGTGCGTTTTTTTTTCCCGGGTCTACCTGGACCTCTTCTTGCGAGGGAAAGCGTATGGATCTGTCTCGAAGGAATTAAACGGGAATTGTTCAACAAAATTATCTCACCGACTTTTATTCATGCCAATGTTGCACACGAGGTCACGCGAAACTTTGCGTCGAATTTTGTCGATCCACGCTTAAAGATCGTTTTCCAAGCTAACTATTGATTATTATGACAGGACTATTGTGCACAAGTAGTAAATAGTAGAGAAGAAATAGGATGACTAGTACTATGAGTTTACTCCACGTCTTTCATATAGTGATAATTTCTTCTCAAAAAAAGCTAACGTTACCTGCGAAGTAGAGAGACCAATGCTTTGCTCACTTTCATACTCTTTGTATCAATTTGCGTCTTTCTTCTTACTGGTTAATTCTCACTTGACCGGGCAAGCTAACACATTATATTGTATTATTTGATGACGCGATACGTGATGTTCACATAGTACCGTTTAATAGAATGGCAAAGCAACTGTTCCTTTTATTACAGAGAGAATCTAATGTACCCAAGTTCTTTCTGGGTGTGAGAAAAGACGATTGAAAATACAGCTCAGTCGTGTTAACACATTTGGGTAAACACGTCTAATTCACGTTACCTGAAGATCATTTCAAGAATATATAGATATAAGAATGGGATATTAATATGGATATAGATAGATAGTTACCTATTAGAGGTGAAGGAAAGAATTCTTGAATAAATCTCATAAACGTAAACGATGAGGCATATTTTAGCGCCGCTGCTACATAACATGTCGTGCGACAAAGATTGCTTTGCTGCTTATAGGTAACTACATTACCACCTGCTGTTGATGTGATGTGTATGTATATGTACGTCATCGAGTACAACCCAGTCCAGCAGCACATGTGTCACTCTTGATCCCTCTGCTAATTAACAGAATGGATGCAAAACCCACAGAATACGCCCCGATAACTCTTCCTACTATCGATCTTTCTCTACTCTCATCTTCGAAACAATCTACTCTCCTCGACTCTTTATCTACTGCGGCGTCGACTTATGGGGCATTCTACGTTACTGCTCCATCATTCACGTTATCTGACGAACGAGCGATTATTAGTGCAACGAAGGAAGTCTTCTCCCTGCCTAAAGAAGTTAAGGAAAGCGCGTATTACAGAAATGGAGGGTTCGTTAGAGGATATATTCCTATAGGTGGAGAATCTGGATCCGAAAGAATGGAAATGAAAGAAGCATTTTCGTATGGATATGATTGGGATAAATGTGACGTAAGTGATAACCCGAGTAATGAGAATGCAAAAAAAAAAATTGATAAAGATACACAAACTAATCAGCAGCGCATTTGTCAATTACACTACTATCGACAACAAGCTCCCTCCCTCAGTCCTTTCTCCATTCTCCAATTCGTTGGAAGGACATAATCAATGGGGACAATTGGTTGATATACTAGGCGTTAAATGGAAAAATGTGTTGATTGACTATTATGCTAAAATGATGCAGATAACAAAAGATTGCATTAAAGCGTTGGAAATGGCAATTGGAAGAGATATACAGCAAACAGACAAAAGCGGAGAAACTATATCGATGATAAGATTATTTCATTATTTTCCTCATATGAACGACGGGAATATGACTGGCAGTTCACCACATACGGGTGAGTAGAGAATGTAAAGGATACTCGGGACAGCATAGACGCGATCAAGAAGTATTATTATTATTGCTGACCCTCATCCGAGCTGGCTATCGTGTTGATCCTCTCAACATACAATCCTCTTTTACATAATAATTTTATCTCCCCTAATTCAACCTCGAACCCGCTACTTAACTTTCAGACTGGGGTCTTCTAACTCTCGTGCTCCAACCCGACTCTCCTCGCGGTCTTCAGATTTATTATGATAATCAATGGTGGGATGTTCCCCCTAAACCAGGCTCCTTTATAGTTAACTGCGGCGATTATTTGTCACTAATGACGGGTGGAGCGGTTGTCTCTCCATTACATCGCGTGGTGAGCGATGGTGAGTCAGAGAGATATTCATTGGTATTTTTCTATTATCCTCATTATGACACGTGTCTTCCGAGCGGGCAGGAAAATAATCTTGGGTTGAGTTTGTTGATGGATCAGAGCGTGAAGCATGACAAGACTGAAGATCAAACAAAGAATGGGACTGAAGACGTTACATTTGGAGAGGTGAGTCGAGAAATCCGATTGATTTTGTTATTACTATTCGATGTTAATTATGGATAATGATCTCCGTGTATAGTACATTAATCGTAAATGGAATCAAGTCGCAAGAGGAGACTATGTTCAGTAAATAATTGCGTAACCATGGCAACGATCAATAGATTGTTATCATTAATTTATAGGTAATTGACAGACATTGTTAATGGTGATATATAAAAGTAATGTTATTGTAAAGGTTACCCGAAATGATGACACAGTACCAACCTGTGGTGTAAGAGAAACTTTAGAATTCTTACCTCAATTGGTAACAAAGATAACGATCCTTTGTAGAATGAGCCACACCAATGAAGTTTATCATAAGGAAACATAACAATTTAAACAAGTTCGGTCTATTATGCTTACGTCACACGAATTTATTCTAGAATACTGTATATTTATTATTATCGCTCAATTTTAATATTATGGTATAATAGTAAAATGTTGTGCCTATTTATATTCTGAAGTTTGACATGTTTCGGGATTGTCACATTAGAATAATCTCTTGATCCCATAACTACATAATTTATGTGACAACATCGAGAAATCTTGAACCATTCTCTTTCCTCTTTCTTCTACATTAAGGGAAACAGTAACTCTACCCAGAGAGTCTTAGTTCTGGATTTTTGCCAATTCTTGTCCTTTTATTAAATAACACGTTCGTATAGCGCGTGCGACTACGAGAAGCGAAGCTTCATTATTCCGTATAGCAATAATCAAAATTTTTACACAGGCACTTTGATAGAATCTCATTTTTTCATTCAAGTGGCAAATTCTTGTTTCGTGGTTTGTTCTAGATGGATTAGAAAAACACAAAAGTATCCATCATTTGTGATTAGACATATCAACAAACTCTAGCCGGAGCTTTATAACTTGACTTTCTTACGTCTCCTCGAATAATGCCAACCAACCATGACCACTTGCCCCCTTTATTGGAAAAATCATTCTTTGACATCAGAAAACTCTCATTTGTCTTCCTTAAAGGTTAAAGCACCAGAGTTTCTCTTGCCCTTCAGTCCATTGCATATTTTAAAAATTGTTTCTTTGTCTTTAAGTATTTGGTGTTCAGGACGATTATTACTAGAAGGGATGTTCAATAAGTATGATATAAAACTGACCCTAACCAGGCAATATAAATAGCTTTGCAAGAGGCTTGAATACAGCTTACTTGTTTTCTACTACTACTAGTGAGAAAAAAATTAAAGTAAAAAAAAAACAACATAAAGGAATTTGGAGAGGAGGCTGCAAAAGCTGTATTACAATCTTATATAATTCCTAAAAATATAAAAGTCAATTATTATTATGAAGTATTTTGTTTTAGTATTATTGCGGTTCTGTCTAGTGTACGTTGAATAAATCTCAAATATAATATGGAATAAACAAAATGCTACAAAAAAAAACGGTGCTAGTAATGTGTGGTCCGAATCAAATTTCTTTGATTTTTTGACGTTTTCGTATGTTTACTATTAATGCCTAATTCTAATAAAGTTGGCTAAGACTTAAACATATAGTGACCGACACTATTATGATTCCGTATTAATATTAAGCCTTTGCTTGCTGATCATTCGTCTATTAACAAAATACGATAACTTCAAATTTAAACTCACTTCAATAGAGAACAGGTATGCCTATAAAATTATAACAGGATATATTTGATCCCATCAGTTCGTTTTTATTGACATAAACGTTAGTTTGCTTATTAGAAATATTTTAAAACTGGGTTTTTAATACTTTTTAGTAATGTAAATAAAATAAATTTCCATTAATTTATAAAACATGTGTTAACTTAAAAAAATAAAATTGTCTACTTTGACTTTGTAAAAGTTTTGAGGTCGCAGCTTTATTCCTTCGAAGTTTACTGATTATGATCGGCAAATGATCGGCAAAAAACCCCACTTTACATGGGGGTCGTCTAAAGCGGGGGCAACACAAAAAATCAGTCCAATTAAATTTCAAAGATTGCGAAGTTAACCAATCTAATTACAAGATCACGTATAACATATAAAGTTCCAAAAAGAAGAAAATTCATAAAAAACTCAAAATTTTACTATGATAACTAGCCTTTAACTTCTAAGTAAAATTGTTCAGCATGAAATTTTACTCATATATATTAAATGTCAATAACTTAATTATTAATTTGATGATTTCATGTATTTGCCCCCGATTTAGCCATCCCCTTTACATGTCCCATGACTATTGAACCCTGCACGGGACATGTCCCATGACTATAAATCCGAGCCGATCATTATCTTATATTAATATCCCTTGTTGTGAATAAAAGTTCCTCGCGATAGTCACTTATCTTATATCTGGTTAGATGATGTCTCAGCAGTTTACCGTCAGGTCCATAACAAAGCAAAAAGCATCAACAAGTGGGTTTCCCCGTGTTTGCGCTTCGAGATGCTGATATTTTCTTATAAACCCACCACTCCCCCCCCTTTTTTTCCCTCTCCATCTCTCTCACGCAGCAGCAAGGGGAGATTAATAAACGCGTAGCGTATATCCTCATACCAATACACCAGCACATTCATTAATTTTATAGATTGACCGCCATGCACCCGAGAAGAAACGTACCACACATTTTGTCGTATGCACAATGGCGATAGTGGCAAAGGTCAAAACTCAAGATGGCGCGCTCTCTCAACCAGCATATTGTTATTTTCTGCAGGCTATAACCTATGCAGCATGCAAAGCTTGTGGTTATTCGCTGAAACGACGGCGAAATTATAATTATTGTTATTACGACCATCAACATGACGGTCGATGTGCTGGCACCATAACTATCCGAAATTTCATCGATAATTACCTTAGCGAGGCTGAACGCCAACAGCTCGCAAATCCGCCGCTTCCATTATCGATGCCGGTCGACCAGCTATTGAAATTCCCTGTGGTAAAAATCCAGACCGATTTCGTTTTATAAAAGAAACTATGCGGCAGGGTTTTCAAGACGTCAGAAGCCGGATTTTACAACAGTTACCAGACGTGCTGCAACTCTATGGATGCTGGAAGACACAGACGTCAGGGATTTCTTTTAACTATCGCCAATCGGTACTTTATCTCCGCTGAGGTTTTTAACGGTCGCCTGCTCACACATGTGCTACATGCTGCAACACACTTCGCTACAAGCGGATGCGGCACCCAACTATATTGCTTACAGATCTGAGAAAGATAACGTCAGTCGCTGCTGGCACCATAACAATTCGACACTTTATCGAGAACCACCTTAGCGAGGCTGAACGCCAACAGCTCGCAAACCCACCGCTTCCATTATCGATGCCGGTCGACCAGATGTTAAATTACCTGTGGTAAAAATCTAGACCGGTTTATTTTATAAAAGAAACTATGCGGCAGGGTTTTCAAGACGTCAGAAGCCGGATTTTACAACAATTACCAGACGTGCTACAACTCTGTGGATGCTGGAAGACAGACGTCTTTTAACTATCGCCAATCGATACATGGGAAGCGGTTTCCGAACAGAGCTGTGGCTATAGGTTTATATTAGAAAATGTCGGCGTGCTGAGAATGGCGTGGAGTTTCATCGCACAACAATAACTATAAGAACATGAAGAACACCAATGCAAGGCTTATAAAGAAAGCCGTGTTGCGTGTGGGCACGTCGTCACCTTAACGACAATTAGAAAAAGACAATTTTTACTGATGAAATTGAAGATTTTGTATCAAAGGAAAGACTAGTATTTTGTTTTCGAGGCATAATGGGATAGTAAGCTCTACATTTAAATAGTAGAAAGACATCTCACAGAATGCTGGGGGGAAAGTGGAGGTTTCTTTCAACAGGACAATGATCCTGATCAACCAGTCGATTTTATATTAACTTGAATGTAATGTATGATAAGGCACATGTTTTAATAAAGACTCGCATAATGCGCATAATGTCTCTACATGGGCATAGTTTCCGTCATGATTCTATTTCAAATAACATGGTATTCCATATACAACGGGTGCTGCTCCGATTAAATACTCTAATAAACAATCTTTTCTCGCCTTACTAACTGCTTGCACAAGTGAAATACACGAGCCATTATCTCTTTCATTGTTATCACGCGAGATACCCCACTCTCTAAACAGGGCCTTGCTAAATCTATCAATGTCTTTATCGGTCACATCCCACAGATTAGCCACCAGCGCAGGACTGTATTACGTTTTAACGTCAGTATTTTAAATTGGATTGATGTAAACATAAAGCACACGTATACACGTACCATCCAGCCATCATATAGCTAAGAGCTACGCCCGATGGGTCAAACTCTCCCGCTGGCTGCAGATGACCGCTACTACATCCTATCAATAGTGACACTGCACATCGGTCGAGTTGACGTATGCGGTGGCTACTAATGTATTGTTCACCGCTGTTGTGTCCAAAGTATCTAAAGAATAAAAAGATTATTGTCAGGGCATATGCTTTAGGCATGTTACAAACGTATTATAATATTTATATACGTACATGTAAAGATCATAATTGGCAAGTCCATTTCTACATTCTTGTTCTAGTGGTGGCCGCCCGATTACTCCATCCCACTCAGGAAAACTAAACAAGACAGCTCGTCAAATCACGTACATGTTACAAGTTTGCTAAACAGTTTGTCTCACCTTTTTAAATAATCTTCGAATTCGTTTTGAGTATTTGAAAGATCTTTACTCGGATTGACCACATAATATGTCTTATTTCTGTCTACGGTATAGTCTTCGGATGTTCCCTTGGCGTAATGTTTATTAGCATGCTCCCTCAGCACAATTCTATCTCTTAGGAACGATAGCGATGGTAACCGTGATACCGCTTGCGATCGTAAACAAGGTAAGCTCTCCCACGGAAGCATCTGGACGTTCTTGTCAAGTATTAGAATGACATGTTGATCATTCTTTGGATATGAGGGATCAGTTGATAAAACTGAATTGTTATACTTCGATATAGCATCCCCGATGTCTATAATAAGCTTGTTGATCCAAGGATAATAAATAAAATGATGACTATGCCCAGTAACAAAAACATTGTATGTAAATTACCTTATCAACATCAATCTCATCATAGGCTATCGGTATATCATTGTACTGATATAAATCTAGTAGAAAATATATAACGTCCTCGATGTCTGATTCTTCCCTTAAACGACCAATAACCTTGCATAATTCTGGAAGTATATCTAATCGCGCCGAGTCCTTATTACTATCCTTCTTATTAAGAATATCTTCCAACGCCTCAGCCATTAACGCTTCTAGTTTGCCTTTAAGTTCATACACTGCCTTTGGATCTTCGCAACTGTCTGCAATCAACATGCCCTACTTACAAATAACAATGATGAATACACAAAAAACATGCACGATTGCTTAATATTGTCTCTTGGTAGTTACGGCTACCTTGAATCCGCCCAGCCAACAGTTTTCTATATTCTCAAGTAGATTCCTCATACGCATATCCAATTCCTTCCTATCTTCCCACCATTGATATTTCGCTTCTTTGGTCTCGCATGTCTTCCCCATAGTTTGAGCACTCTTGGTCAATATATCGTTGAATTCAGTAATAACTTCTTCGTAGGACAACCCGTCATCCTCTCCACGCTCAGATGATACTCTTTTTAGTGGCAATCTCAGAATAAACGGTTTTGTTTGTCTACGTAGACGACATAAATACATGTCATTTGCATCTGTATCGATAGATATCGAACAGACTGTCCAATTGGATGGGAGGTTATCAACAAAAGTCGGTGAGAATTCCCCGGGGCGTGCTGTCAGTTCTTTTTTGTATAATGATTGTAACCGAGTCAGATAGTCCCGTCTTGATTTAGTATCCTCATCGAGTAACGACGAATCCATCATGAGAGTTTGGGGACTTGTGATCGACGTGGCGTCTGATATCGCACCCGGCCATTGTGTGTCGTCTTGCAGATATTCGGGAGAGAGCTTCTCGTTTAACGCGGCAAGCATCTCCCTCTTGGCTGCAACTCCTTTCGTCATTTCTAAAGAGATGCGTAAGAGTAAATAACGTGGGAATGTAGGTCAATACGTCTAGTACTCACTCACTCACCCAGATAATAAGTACACGCCTCGGTAATATCAGTACATTCTGTACGCTTAATAATATGTCCATATACTTTTATAATGTTCAGCATTGCAATCGCTAACGATGCATCGTGAGCAAGATAAGTAGGACCACAAGCAAATGCAAGTTTGTAAGCTTCTATCAGATATTCATCGGCTTGTTTGACTTTCTGTATTGCGTCAGCAGTGACTTTAGTGTTGGCATGTTTACGTTCTCTATGATTGGATTTTGCGCCTCCAACGTTCATTATGGGTGGCAGACAGAGAACTATTAACAATAGCAAGTATTAATAATATTTAAAACACGTAGCAGATGTTTGCATTACGATAACGAGTCTCAAATCATACCAGAATCACATAGCATCTGATACGTTAAAAATGGTTGTTCTAATTGTTTAACAATTCTCATTATTTCTATTTTGCCAAGTATAAGAAGATGTTCAGCCTATTTTGTTAACAAAAATATTGTCAATGCAAATCTGTCTTTAGATGAACCCGGTGAATTTTCTAGTAAATTGACCCGATAAGTAAAAGCTTCTCATTTCAATAGCCATAAGGAAAATACCTTCTCCAGCATAGATATGTTAAAAACAAACGCGTTTTTGAGAAATTCCGATGCGTCTTCTATCTTTCCTTTTTTGCTCATCACCAGCCCAGCGCGCCGTAAAAGATTGGCTTTCATATAAGCAAGCAAGAAACATTCAAACTGGACAGTACCTATGGATTAAATAGAAATTAGTTTGATTGTGTATTTAATCAATGTAAGAGTTTCGATCATTATGAACGGTTAAACAATTTCGAATAACGCATACTGTCAGCAGAAGTCTTCACTACAGGTGTTCTCGATGCTGGGATAGTTAGTAGCTGTTTAGCCCTTGGGGTTTGAAGTACATTGTCGCTATAAAAAATCAACTGTTAGTCTTCTATCAATCAAAACACGAATCTCAGTCTATAAAAAAACTTACCCCAAATCATCACTCTCGATATTCATTATATATTCTTTCCCCATTATGTTTGCTAAAATGTCCTCGGCCGCATAATAAGATCGCAATGCTTGATCATAGTCTTGTAATCTATACTTGAGATCTCCCAAACATAAATTTATTTTGACTTCTTCCCGTTTTATAATACAAGCCTGTCTCTGCATCAAAGCAACCTCGTTCAATAAATCATTGCTCTCTTTCCAACAATGTTTCCGGTATTGTAATTCAGCAATATTCAACAGAAAAGAGCTCATCGCACTATGTGCGTTGTTGGACTGGGCGAGCTGTAGCCCCTTGTTAAAAAAAAATTCCGCCTCTTTGATTGAACCGCGTAAGCCAAAAAGCTGTCCCAATCGATCATAACATTCGAGCAGTCTCTGCAACATTTGCATTTCTCCGTTAGAATATACAAACATAAACACGCCCATGCAAGGTAATTAGAATCAAATTACTTTTGTTACGCGCAATTTCCATCGTTGTGCTGCCAAAGTCAATACCGATTCTTCTTCTTCGACTCGATTCTTCCCATCAGAGTCGCTACTGACTAGAAACGGATTAGACTCGACTGGATCTTTACATCGAATTCGACCAGTTCTATCAATATTTGATAACAGCCTATTAAGAATGCGCAGGGTCCTTTTCCCATCAATAATAGCTTCATTCAACAAACCCTATTCGAACGCGACAATACGAGTGAATTCTCGACCAATCGATGTTTCTGCAAGATTTTGTTACACTTACACGTCCCAGCAGAATACACGATCGCGTCCAAGCAGCATCAGCTAGTAACAATTGCTCGTATCTCATCCGCTTAGCCACCTTATCCATATTTGTTTTGTCCTTACTCTCAAGACGAGCGATTGCAAGTTGCCTCGCCTCATTAAACACATTACGACTTTTGAAGATTAATAAACTGTAAGCTTTAATACAAAATTTTTCATATGGATTTTCAAATACAGTATCATTGCTGGAGAAGCATGTGATAAACAGTCATTTTAACCTTTTGTCCACATGACCAATCGAGCTCATGTATCGACAATAACCCAGCATCCACAATAAGCGATTGTCGGTTTGACAGTATGCACTTTCCATAATCATCTTTGCCTGAGACCAGGATAAGCCAGCCTTTCCCGTATACCCAAGCTGTAAATACGTTTGACCAAGCTGGTTGAAAATACCCACACTGTCTGTAGATGGAGTAGACGGGGAGAGCGTAAAGCAGTGAGAGAATTGTTTGAAACTAATATAATACGACATGCTGACCAGAAACATAATTGATGGCCATATTACCTGACAACGACTCGTCGACATTTTCTCGGACGCCATTGTTAAACCTCAATAGCAACTTTAACGTCAAGATCAAATTAACAGGTTGTTGTACTGACTCTAAAAAGTCCGCCAACATCTCTTAAGAAGCGCACAAAGAATGGTTAAGGGAGAACGCCTGTAAACTCGACTCATCACTCGTCTCGCGTGTACAACGCCTCGCGCATACACTCCCATCTACCCCACCAATAAAGGATACGAAGATGCTTGTAACATCCCTCAACATCATCCAGGCATTCCCTCACTTCCTTCAGTTTCTCCTCAGACACAGTCCCCTCATTACCGCGCGGGGGTACGTCAGCTAAAATAATTTTCCACAAAGCCAACGCAAGCTTGAATGAGTCTGCGTTTGGCTGTCCGAGTTCTTGAGAGGTGATAGCAACCCAGGAATACGCCGTCGCTAGATAGTGATTGCGTAATCTTGAGAGGCCGACGTCATTTTTGAAATCCTATAAGGGGACAAAAAAAAAAGACTTAGTTGGAAATAGGGATTATATAAAGTCTAATTCCAGTTCGATAATATACTTCGGTTTTGAGTAATTCTGTGGCGGAATTCAACGTATTTATAACTTTATCACGGTCTTCAATAAGTGGGCTGCACCTCATTAATTTCGCTTTTTCTATCAAGACTCTGATTTTTCCGACACGGAAAGCACAAAAATCAATATAGACAGGTAATTAAAATCGGTGCACGACTACCCCCCTCGTAAGTGACTGCAAACCTCACCTCGCGTGTCTGATCGGATATTCTTCCTTTTCATAAATATCTAATATGCTTTCGACCATTCTTCTCACACAAATCTCCCGCTCGAATTGTCCAACGATCCTGATAACTCTCACCGCATACTCCATCAACGCGACTACATCCTTCTCGCTCTCTGATTTTTTATTAAGCAACAGCTCCATTATCGGAGTAAAATTTCCTTCTGGACAATCGAGATATGTTACTTTCACAAAACGTTCGATTAATTTTGGAATAATGGGCGCGATGAGGGAGGAAGATAAGATCGAATGGGAGGAAGCCAGAGTGGAAAATTGAGCTATTAATGTGGGTGGGATCGAGAGTAGAGCCTCTGTATATATGTCTATCGCTTTCTTGTAGTCGTTAGCCTTTTGAATGGTATGTTCATTAAAATTGTGCCAGAATGAAGCGATCGAATAGCAAAGATAATAATAAGATATATTCTAACCTTTTGCGCAACGTACGCGTAATGATCTATCCATTCAATATAAGTCCGACACTCGATCGTAAGTTCATCCAAATATCGTTTAATTAGACACGCAATCTCATCATGGAACGAAAGCAATTTCTTGTACATGACGTTAATGTCTTTACGAAAAAAATACAGAAGATCAATATTTTCGTCGGTACACAAGCTCATAGTAATATGTCAAATTGATAGTATTTACCGTTTTTACAAGTCTTTTCGAACTGGATTACGGATTTCAGTGCCAGGTCCAGGAGCGAAGCCAAAGTGAATCGGTCGGTTGTAACAAATATTTGCAACGAGAACGATCGCAGATGTAATATTCTCTCTGAATTGTCGTCTTCAACACGTGGAGTTAATATTTAGACTATGATTACCCCAACTGTAAAATCAGTTGATATACTCACCAGGTAATGTTTTAAGACTATTACAGGCCATGGTGAGCACTCTCAATAAGGCATCTGACTGTGTCGTTGCAACAGATGCGTCAACCCTACCTGCTTTTCTGCACCAACCAACAATAATCTCGCGTAGCTGCGGTATCCTCATCAAGTACTATAAAAAAAAACCATTTGTATATACATTTATCTCGCTTCCAAACAGAAATACATCTAAAACGTCGCTCGAACCCACCACTCACCGTAATTCCCAATCCATTTTTATATCCAGTCAAACACCTCAAACAATTTATGTGACATGCAAGAACCAGCTTCATCACCTCCATATCATGCATTTCAACCGGCTTCGTCAACTCCATAACATGCATTTCATCCTCGCATGGGTACCAACACGCTTCGACACATGAGACGACGAAATCAAGAATTTCTTCCGAGTCTGGTTTGATGGATTTAATTTCTTGTAAAGTATGTTGCACGCATTCGGACCGCAGAGGAGGCTTACAACGAGGTAAGAGACGACGGCGTAGGTAGAGCAACTGTGAGACGGCTCGTTGATGCTTGCATTTATTAAGAGAGAGAAAAAATGACGTGTTATTGGATATGTGTCGTTGACATTTAATTTACTCGATCTTTGATCGGCAAAATTTACTAACCATCTTAAAGTTGATCATTTTAGCGATAATATTCGAATATGCCTTTTCAATGTCTAATGGCTTACAGCTAACTTTTGCTTTTTCTAATCCTTCCAAAACTTGAATACAGTACAATGTAACCTCAACTAAGCAGTTGACACTTGTTCTTATCACATCACTATTACTATGATTGTCTGTTTGTTCTTTGTACACCTTTGAGAGAGTCGACAAGCTCTGGTTGACTATTTGCTGTGCATAGCGTAAATATGTTGAGTTGACGCGGTGAGTCAGTCCTTCTCGCCTGCGTGGAATTTTACTCTTGCGAGTGGCTTTGGTTGTTATGGAATTTTTCGAATTTGTTGCTTTGTCGTTCTTTGTGCAGGAATTGTTGGGCAATAAGTTTTTTATTTGACTAGTTACAGCATCATCACACGTTTTCCAGTCTGAAAGTGCGCTAAGGACGGTTTGTAAGATATCGGGTGCCATAGGAAAGGTGTGAGCCGTTTGTTAACCAAGTCGAATTGACAGCAATAGATATTCGAATGCGCACGCGATTGTATTTATTATTATCATTGTTTGGTGTCACAAACCAGACGCGACTTGAAATAACGCTTTGGGAATGGTGCTTGAAGCATGATGTATAGTATTTGCGGAGGAGTCGTAAAAACATCTCCGTAATCTGCAATCGAGAACAGGTCCAGAAATAGTAAAATGATTTTATAAATTTAGTATTGAGGTCATTAATACTGGTAATAGGTCATCTCTTACTTTCTTGAATTTCAATTGAGCAACATGCCGAGTTTGCTGCTTTTCAAGTCTTTGAATTTTACCTAATAATTCTTGTCCTTTGAAACGTCCAAGACATCCAAATTTCTTCCTCGGCACTGTCTAATTGCTATACCAATCTATCAACACAACTTTGCCACATTATCTCAGCTACTGAAATGGTTTTTCTTTCTCAAATCACACAACTTTACCCTGTTTCTCCATAGTAATAGCTCGACCACAATCATTACAGTGGGCAAGGTGCCATTATCAAGATCTCCTTTACATTCAAACACAAATATAGGCAATATCATTATTGCGGGGGTCTGGTATCAGTAGTTATCAGTCCAGTACAGGGGTTCGCGATAGTAGAGTTATTGTATATGAAATTCTTATTTTCGCTCCTTGACAAGTTACATACAAAAGTTGCTCTATCACACTGCATAGCATTGTCTTCTCTTAAAGGTGGAATATTTTAACTCCTGTAATAAAGTGTCGTTACCCCGAAATCGCAATTCCGATATTCTCTAGTTTATGTTTGCTTTACTGACCTAATACTTTAGCAGTCTTCGCAAAACTAGCTTTTAACAAAGGATAACAGCAAAAAGTAATGTTAATGCATCTACGTTTCTACGTGTGTCTGGCGCATGAGCCTGACAATCAGTAATACCAGGCGTATTAATATCAGCATTCGATTACTAATTACCAACGGAATAGGAGCTGAATTACTTGGTATGTATAATCGGGCAGGTCAAATGCAGTGTATAATGTAGTCAAGGTGTTTTTACGCTTTCCCCGATTCGAAGGCAAGCTACGTTAGAGTTCTCAGCATACTGTAGATTCACGATCCATATTTCAGCAGGATGTCTGGGGCTAATTATATTATGCGTAGAGAAGAGTAATTGCGTGAGGGGAGTAAGGAGATGTGGGGTATCTTATGTATGCGGACACGTTGGATTTTGGATTATAGCAGACAGAAATGATGTGTGGAGGCGTATTAGTACGTCTGATAGAGAGAAGGATAATGTGTGTATGCATCGCTGGTATTATTGATTTCGTGATCGATTGGATAATAATAAAGAATCATAGTCGTTTATACACTAATGTTACTTTTTGTAGATGACGATTGAAATGTAGGTTTACTATTACTGGAGCATACGATTTGTGTTTTGATATTAATATACTTTATTTACATGATCGTTCTGATATTCAATAAAAGTAAGCATTAAGGAAAATAGGCAGATAGAATTTCAGGTAGACCCCACCCCATCAGTTATGTGATTGTCTTTTTTGTGGAAATCGGTCGTTGATGCTATATAGACATGCTCTCTCTAATGCATCGTTACTTTCATTGACCGGTAGAGATGTGCTTTCAGTCAGCGCTTTTTCCACTTTACGCATAATGTTTTCCATGCAGGTTTTCAGTCGAAGTGCTTTTCTTATAATATCTTCTATTTCCTGTCGACCTGCACAGGCTTATACTAAACGCCGTACTATCCGCCTGATATTAAAGGCTATACTATCTGCCTCATCAATGTCTACCTGATGAAAACAAACATCACGAAGCATGTCGATGCTATCCTTGCCAGAGCGGACCAACTTATTCCAGTCATCACAATGCTTCTGTGGTGGTGCATCTAGCTGCGAAAACTTTCCAAAAACCAATTCAATATATTCATGATGCTCCACCTTCAGACGGGCACAGAAATCTGGCTTGTTTGCAGATGTTCTCAAGGCTTCTAATGTAAGACTCGATTTTTTATCAAACGGCTAGTTGCGGTTTTCCATTCGTCATCCCATATCCTTCGTTCTTTACACCATGAAAGCGGTTTTGCGATTCTGCTCAGAAATAAAGGGTTTCTCTTTCCAACACGTCTGTGGAAACCAGCTTCATACAAATGACTTCGAACCGTTCTTTGACTAGCAGAAATGTTTAACTGCTCGTCCATTTGAACAAGTTCATCAGCAGTTATTTGCGCTAGGTACCGGACGCTTCGGTCAGACATTGATCTTGGTCTTCCAATTCCAAGAATCCGATGCTTATAATATTTACATGCATGTTAAGCGTAACTGTTGACAAAGTGTGTGCCAAAGCTTGACACGGAATATTAAGTATGACTTTGAGTTTACATATAACGATCAGCTTGGTTTTCCGAAAACGCAAAGTCAATCTTCTCTCTTCATCGCTAGAAACCCTAAATCGGCAACCAAGAGTCTCATAAATTCGCGCAGTTAAGCATAGCTGTCGTCAATGTATGAAGATTAGTCAGAATATTAATTATGTCTTGAATTTGACTATAGAGATTGGCTTGATTTTTCGAAGATGCGAAATCGATCAACAATTAACTCAACTACCAAAAATCCAATGTCATATATTCATAATAATAATAATTTTATTAAATTAATGCTTTCGTACATAAAAGTTACATGCACTAGTAAAGTTAACATTATCGTTATGGCATTATTTTTCAAGAAAAAAACTTTAATCTTAAAAAATTTGATAAATTAAAACATGAAAGAATAAATAAAAACACGGACATAATAATTTTTTGCGCATCAAAAGAATAAAAACGATGCGCAACAATAATTTTTTGCGCATCAAAGAACGATGCGCACGCAATAATAATTTTTTGCGCATCAATGACGATGCGCAATAACAATAAATAATTTTAAAAGAATAAAATTTTGTGCATTGGACAGAAAGTCAACAATGCACGGGACCGTAACTCCTCCGCCATAAACTTCACCATGGCGTTATGTGTGTCCCTACACATGCTCTACAATAGTAATAGAATAAACACAACTTAGAAATAATTACTCAGCATGAACAAGATACATTCTAATATTCGTAGACTCTTATTGTAATTCTTTCACGAAAATACTTACTCGAGGAGCTACCTCTGTGGTAATATGAGCGTCATTGCTAACAAGGTCATCGACCTTGGCAATTTTTTCTGACGCTACGGCTTCGCCGTCTTTGAATTGACATACGTAGTATTGTGGGCTCATTTTTTTTTTCAGTCGTTTTGTAAACGGTTTAGAAAAACTGTTTCTCGCAAAATGAATAAATTCTTTCTTTTTATTCTCGAGACGTTGCGCAGCGTTGGTCAGCTGATTGTTGAGATATGACCCAATCGCATCTAATTGCGGCCCATTATTTTACCAAATTTGAGTAAATAAAGACCATTATCGTTATCGTTATTATTGTTATCATGACCACATGCTCCCCTTGTTTCAGGGTCTCGTGCGACTCTATAAATTTTACCAAATACGGCAAATTCTATTAGAGATAATGCGTCTCGGAAGTAAATACCGAAACTCTCAAGTTATTTGAATACAATAGCCTAAATGCATTTTATATTTCGCAGTACAGACCGATCTTTTTGTGTTTATAAAAGTCTGTACATACTGCAAATACTTGACGCGTTTATAATCCATCTAATAGTGAGTGTGTACGTCTTCTTCGGTAGAACGCCAAATAGTGTTTGTGAGAAGATGGATTTCAATTATTTAGACATTTTATCAGTTAAATCTTCTCCGGAGTCGATATCTCCGGGTTTCAGTTGGTTATTTCCACAACATACAGTATGATATCAATGATTGGGGGTCTGATATCAGTGGTTTATAATATTTACATATGGAGCTTTTTTTTGTCGATCAGTTTTACAATAGTATTAACGTATAATCTTCAAATCGATAAGACTTCTGAAGGAAGCAAGGAGACTGTAACCATATATGCTCTAATACTAATACGTGCTCTTCTTCTAATATGTGCTCTTCAAATAACACGTAGACTATTTGTTTCTTAACTATCGCGAGGAACTTTTATTCACAAGGTGCTCGCTAAAGTATTTTATTTATCTACATGCAGAGGAAGAGGGCTATTGAGGATCGTATCTATTTTTAGATGTTTGAATGATTGATTGTATTTTGTTGGGGTGAGTCCAGGAGGTTTGTGGATCTATTTGTATATCGGTAGAACGGAAAAAAAGGATACGTGCTAGGAGTTGGTTCAGAATGTCTTCGTGGGATTGTGTCCGAAGGCCCTTGAAGTGAAGGAGTGAGTATGGCTGTGGACTGGAGGGAGCGGAGTTAGGCGGGATTGTGTGGAGTGAGTGTAGGGGTTTGGTATGTGTGGTGGGGGTTGCGAGTGTGTCATCTGCATATATCATGTCATGTGAATTATAACCGGGAATTTACCTGCCAGGTCGTACAGCTCATAATATTCCCATATATAAATGTGTCCCACACTGATTTTGCAATATGGCATTGGTGGAGGTGGATAGTGGAGTGTTCAACGTCTGGGCACCAGGCGTTGTGTATTGTCTGGTGAATGGTAGCAATGGTTGGCCAATAGGTAGCCTATCCCATGTGGCTAGCCAGATATCGGTGTCTGTGGAAAATTTCATATGGCCAACACTGGAGATGATTACTGTGTTGGGCCTGTGGTCGGAGGATATTGCGCAGGGTAGGAAGGGGGGAGGCATAGATGGCCATTGTGTTTGGTGTCAGATTCTCCATCTTTCTGAGACCACTGCGGAGAGGTTCAATTGGGAGTCTGATGCTGCGCTTTGTGGATTATGTTGTGCAGATGTGATTTGTTTCCTTAACAAAAGAGTAGGGTGTCATGTGAGCGTTCCCCGACTCAAAAATCACCGACTGTCCATCATTCCGACAAAAGAATTCGATATCTGTGCCATACAGTAATAGTATGACCAATATTTTAATAAAATTCGTCCACGTGATAACACTAATGCTTAAAATTTCATTCAATTTAATATTAAGTCGTAACGTTCTATAGTGTGGTTTAAGTTTTAGTGATATTTTCAAGAAAGCCATAATTCGCATACGTCATAGGATGTAAAAGTCACAGGAGGACCGTCAGACGCAAGCTAAAAGTCATTTTATAATTAGACGATATGACAGTAACCGTAAATAAACGCGTTTTTTTTTCACGTCGTTAAGCAATATCATCTTGACTCGCGGCCGTATTATCAAAGAACAAATAAATTTTAGTTTTTTATTATTATTTTTTAAAAAAGAAAGAAAACGTTCAGAAAAATATTTATTTCGAGATAAGAGAGTAGAAAGGTTCTGGTTTTTTCAACGCCGATCTTTCGAGATATATCTTAAGAAATTGACATAGAGATTAGTTTAGACACTTATGAGTCATTTACGTTAACGATGGTTTTTAAACGGTGCAAAACCAACGCATTAATAAAAAATATATATCAATTATTTTTCTCAGAAACTTGTCTTTCAACATAGGCTGCGATTAGGATAATTGTTGAACGTATTTTTCTTATTGTTATATTGCTTCAAGTTTTTGTTTCATTATAAGTTGGTGTTAATAATCTTTATCGGCTTATTTATAGAGAGTTTGGGTATCATTGATTTTTAAAAACATTAAAGCATTCTTTTCCTAGAATGCTTCTGATAGTACTGTACTTCTTTGGTTTCATGACGGATTTGATGTAAATTCTTTTGTATATAGAAATAACCTATATAAAATACGTCGTCATTTGTATAAAAACGTTCAAGTAAAACAAGTTATCTTAATCTCAGCCAATAAACTACAGATCAAAGTTGTTGGGTTTTTTTGTTTTGTTTGTTTTTTTTTATTTTTCAGTCACTTTGTTAGTTTGGTTTCAGAGATCATACAATAAAGACGCACTAGGAATAAGATTTTCGAAAAAATTTTTTGCGAGTTCTCCTAATTGATCGCAAACTATATAAAAATAGACTGCAGATGATGTTATCTTGGAGAATCAACCTGCTTCTTTCTTCCCTGCACGTTGTAAGCCTTCCGTTCCGGAAAATCATCCGACCAGTTGTAACACAAAATCTCATAAATGCTGCCATATCAAGATCGATGATGGGATCAACCAATTACAATAATCCTTTACAATCTCCGCTCCTTCCATTCTAATTCCTCTTTCTCTCTTGCTCCAATGTCTGACTATATTCGCATAGGTGCCGACTATCGAGTCAGTACACCACCTCGTTTAGTTTCAGTCTTCTTTACAATGTTTGACGATGATTTGGGACGAAGTCTCCTCTACGAAGTACCCGAAGGCTCAATAAAATCCTTACCCAACTCCACACCGCTAATTAACTTCTCTTCCATAAGTGAATATATAATTCCCAAGCCGGACTTGTGTGGACATTTAGTCTCTATTTGTACCGGTTCATATAAAGTCATGGGTGTACCGGTCCTGATTAGAAATAAGAAATATCCTCGGGGCATTTTAATTTTTAACCTGAGTCTTGTATTTGATCATGGTGCGGATACGTCGAGTTATGAACCAGTCGCTAGAAAGATTGCCCGTGTTCTGACTTCACTTGAGGTGAGTTTTGGAGAACACAAGATCAAAGAGTAAATAAAAAACCCTGTTCAGTTATATGTAAATCATAAATTGTATGATCTCCAAGCACGGTATTTTACGCGTTTTTTCCTTCTTTAAACCGAACAGGTAGAGAGCGAGTTTCTTTGGAAACTGGAGACACGTTCCACTGTCTATAACATAATTGAACAATTGCTTGAAGATCTTAATAATTACTGCGAATGTCAAATTCCAATAAGTTACGCAAGTTTCATACATGTATGATTGTGTCGGGTCAATATGCATGCTCACCTCAATTTATCATTAGATGAAACAAACGCCCTCAACTTGAAGTTATTCCCGACGTATCCCAATCCCCAACCCGTTTATGATTACCAAGTGCCGATTTGTACAGTCGATCTCAATACCCTGATTGACATGAATTGGGACATTACAGTAAAGAAGGTTAGAACAATGCAGAAAAGAGGATTATCATATATCGCAATTGTTTATTGAGTATAATTTGCACGCCTTTTTTTTAGGTTGTAGCGCACATAAATGGTGTTCTTCACGTAAAGAAAATAGCTGAAATAGCTGATGTTGATTGTAAACTCGCCAGAGAATGCATGGAGCATATACTGTAAGATTGAGTTGATGTACAGTGGTTTCTGCATTATTTTGTTTCATTTCTAATTCATGTGATATATTCAGGTATTATGGTTGTATTATTATGATTGATATTTTCCAGGTAATTATGTTTCATGTTTATCCATTTACATTATCATTTCCTGTTCGGCTTCTTCTGACCTCTATTTCCATAGTTTTCTAATATATATGCGATAAGACCGGAAATCATGAGGATAATAGAAGATGAAACAATTCAGGCAGAATGCATTTCATATGTGACAAAACCAGGTTGAGTATACCTCTTGTTACATTTCTAAATTCGATTGGATATAGTGTTTTAACCAACATATATTATTTAGGTGCGACTGCCCCACCTTTCTCAAAAATATTTTCTCTTTATTGTTCACTGAAACGCGATGTCACAATAAAGATGTGGGTAGAAGAGAATAAAGTAAATTCGCTTAACATCGATACGAGGTAATTGGCGAGCGAGCGAGTAACGTAACGATTACGTTGTTACATCATTCGACTAAGCTCTTTTCAAATAATACATAGGCGATTCATTGCCTTTGGTGTCACGAAAGGCTTCCTTCAACGCATACATAAATATCCAGTGCTCCCAGCGTCTGCAGCAAGCTCATGCAAGTTGGATCCACATCTAAAAAAGTAAGCGATCGCAAGTTTATTGATATATCAAATCCTAGACTTTGCTACAAGTATCTTACCAATTCCTGTAATTGTCTATCTCCAGACTATTAAACGGTCGTCATCATTACGACGACATATGCACATCCGAAGGATACAGTAGAGAAAATCTTGACAAGCTGCTTGGCGATATACCGCAAATTAAATTTATTTGGAAATAACACGTCCGTATAAAAATCACTTGTACAAAGAGATTCTAAGCATCAAGAATTATCCGTTTTCTTCCATTCTAAATAATTAGTATGTAATTTCTGCTGCTTTTCCCATTCTTTCTTTAGTTTCTTAATTTTACTGTTGGACACTTCAGTTCCATCGGCATTATGTGTCGGAATTCCCTATTTATAGTTTGATTAAGTTAAATTCGCTAATAAATTACTGTATTCATAGTCAACTCACCTGCTCATCAAATGCCGAATACAACAACTCGCCATTATCGTCTTTGGCCTCTTTAAACATGTCTATAGGTGCTACTTTTCCTTTCTCCAAAGCAGCCAATCTCTCTGCCTCCTTTGCTTTTGCTAATGCATCCTTCCGTGCTGTCTTTTCAGCCTGAGCCTTCATCTTCTCATCTCTCAATTTTATCAACTCTTCTTTATCAGCCAATTTGACCAATGCTTTTCCGTCATCCTGATCTTCAAGTGCTACACCCAGCTCTACCAACTCTACATCTCTCAGTCTATCGCAAAGAGCAAGAATTTCTGAATGAGGTTTATTTTGTCGAGACAAGTCCCGAATATCATCACGAAATTCTGATAACGCGCGCAGATAAGGCAGTAGCGTCTCTTCTTTATTTGTAGCTGACTGATCTGATGAGCCGAATCCCAATTCTTTTTGAGTGTCAACAAGACCAAAAATTGCAAGCATTTTTGTAATATATGCCGCTACTTTTTCGATTATGTTGATGTTGATTCCGCTCCGGCCAGCTGAGAGATAAATGTTGGTTTTGTTGATAAGTTCAAGTATTTCATTCATTGCCGCTGGCGTATTTATTGAGTCACAGAGTGCATTGTGGACGGCCGCTTGCTTCTCGCGTAAGCTGATAAATTTCAAGAGCAAACGCAAATGAGGAAAAAACAACAAAATATCATACGTAATATCCAAAGACGTTTTTCTTACACTTTAATCAAGTCTTTTTCTCCGTGTCTGTATCGATGTTTACCGTCAGACACGTGTGCTTCTCCTTTGTTTTCGTTTATGAGAGCTTTTACTTTCATAAAGAAATTCTAGAAAATCGATCGATAATGTAATAAATTAGTTAAAACTCGACTAGTAACACCGACAAGCAACCCAATATAATTGAAAACCGCACATTAATGGTAATTTCAGTGCTTCTTGCTTCGAGCATTGTTGATTCTTTGAAATCCAATTTCGAGTCCCATTGGTGGAGAAGGAAACACATACGTATTTGGCGAGGCGTGTATTTATTAAGAGCATCCTGGCAAAAATATAGATGGAATATTTGAGCATTATATGCACCCGCGCGCAACCTAAACCCTTTATAGTCAATGATTATATATACCCTAACTGAGATAAAATTCTTTAAAGATTTGCTCATCTTCTGTCCTTCTACGTGCAAATGGCCTGGATGAAGAAAGTAGTTAACCCATTGATGGCTGCCGTGATAAGCCTGCAAACAAATATAAGTTAATATTACATGCTGTAAGTCGAATCTGTTTCGTTAAACTCAAGATACTTCACCTCAGACTGGGCTATCTCGTTGTCATGATGAGGAAACGCCAGATCAATGCCACCAGAATGGATATCAAGCGTACTTCCAAGTACTTCGCTAGACTCATAAACCGACAGTTAGACTCTGGTTCTTGAAACCTAATGCATTCAAACGACCTCATGCTATACCTTGCCATGACCGAACATTCAATATGCCAACCAGGACGGCCCTAAAAACAGAATAGCTATAATGAACCTACCCGATCTCTCATCGCTTCTCTCACACTGATTCCCGAACCTCTTCCCAACTTACAGGTCCCCAGGTTGACTGCCAAGCAGGCTCACCAGGCTTACTCTTCTTCCACAGGGCAAAGTCACTCGGATTCTTCTTTCCTGCCAATTTACTTCCAAGGCTGCCTTCACCCTCTTCAAGCAATCCTAGATTGCCTGCCGACCATGGTTGGAGTTTGGCATAGTGATGCCCTTTCTTACCATCAAATGAGGCAGTATCAAAGTAGACTGATCCGTCGGCGGTGTAAGCGTAGCCATTATCCATGATTTTCTGCACAAAGGTAGTAATTTCCGGAATATATTCACTTACACGTGTTATTATGTCGCATGGACGAACCTAATGTGAGCAGAATTTGGTTAACAATAAATCGTTGAACGGTAGATAAATACCGTGAAGAAGATTATTATAAATATAGATGATAAATAAAACGTATCATCTAGTAAACGCATAAATAACTAACGTTTAGTGTTTCCATGTCCTTCATAAATTCCTTCTCCCAATGAGCAGCAAGGTCTCGGAATAAGCGTGGATCCGTTACCGAAGCACCTTTCTAGTAGCGACCATTAAAATTTCAGAACCTCCGATCGATGAGTGATACGTTTTCCAGTTGAAAAAAAAAAAAACGACAAGCAATACTCACTTGATCGTCTAACCAGGCAGTAAGAACATCCTGAGCTCCCGTCAGTAACTTCAATGCTGCTTCTTTACTATCATCACCGACATCAAGAGCAACATCCGCTTCGGCACTTGCTTCTAACGCGGCATGCTAATGGTAAAGAAAAAAAACTGAGTGCACATCTTGGCCAGAAACCCAAAATTTTGGTAGACAACTTACAAAGGCTTTCGTATGCATCAAATATTTGGGATCATTCTCGTCGCTGTTGCTTCCTACTTTGAGCACGTTTTTAGTATAGAATTGTAGTGCTTTTTTTATTTGCGTTATAAGATCTCTCGTTAAAGATGTTATCGACGATTTAAATTCTTCAAACAAGAGATTATGACGTGCTCGAACGATAATCTATTGTAAAACGAATTAGATTATTACATGCACATGAGCGATTTACAAAAGCATTCGGACATGGTTATTGCTCACCTTATCATCAATGTCTGTTATGTTCATTACAAACAAGACGTCATAGTTAAAGTAATCAGTCAACACTCTGCGCAAGATATCTACGGTCACATATAATCTACGATATCAGATGAATCACAGTCAATATACGTTTGTTGACACAGTCTCATTTCTCTCTTTTCTCCCTCTACCTTGCATGACCAACGTGGGAAGCATCATAGACGGTAGGGCCGCAGTTATACCAAGTAACTTGTTTCCCCTTCACAGGTGTAAATTCAACCTATAATGCGCAATAAGATACCGCAAATCAGTCGTCAAATTTAATCAATTCGTCAATGAACACTGATTCATATGTTATCCCACTCAAAATTTACCTTACTCCTCGTAAGAGAATTGTACAGTTTCAGAGTTGGTGGTGGATTAGAATTTACTGGCACACGCCATTCAGGTTGCGTTCTGGTCGACATGTGCTTATTCGTTTTCTGATTAAATATGTTAACGTTGGGATAAATATAATTTCCTCGTTCTCGTATATAGTGTTTCGAATAATTAGAACAGCCTGTATATATCACTCGTGTAAAATCAACCAACGGGCGTCTTGCGCCTATAAATAACGGAGAGATGCACCTCATCAGATGATTTCACAAACATGTTTACAACTGATCAATACGCAGACAATACGCGAATGCAGGAATGGGTGGGACGAGACTTTCCTTTGATCATGTGATTTAAATTAAATGTCGCAGCTTTAAAACATTCACAAAGGTAGTCACGTGCAAGCCATTTGGTTCCTTTGTTTCAAAAGTGGACGCATGTGAATGTTGACTACAATAACATGAGTAAAGTGTATTATATAGATCGCGCTCGAAATGAAGGATCGTACATACATCATGCAGTGAAAATGTCAAATGGGAAATTATGCAACGACGCCTCACAAACTGTAACGCGCGGGATGATCAAGGTAGACGCACATCTTAATGTTTTTCATCGACACAACTTGAATAACAGAATGTGATTACGGATGTGATAACTCAAAGCTGTTGACATATCCCACGTCGATTTCAACATATACGGTTAATGCAACTGCATGAATACGTCATTAAAAGATGGCCATGAATTACGCATCAGTTACCCGGTATGCGGTAGGAATGAGATTCGAGCTACACAATATCTGACGAGTGAATAAGAGGCCAAAACAATGTGCCGTCATTAATACAGGTGAAAATTTTAGTTTTATTATTACGTGGCATATCAAGTGATTTCTCACATTATAGTTAACAGAACACACAATCAATCCTACTCAAGAATCTCTCCTCGAGAATACAAGAATCTTGCAACAGCAGTCGACGATGTCAATAATGTATATTGACGTTATTAATAACCAATTGTTGTCTTCGTAACCGTCAACAAATCCCGCCATCAAATCCCGCCATCAACAAGCCTGTCAATTTCATAGCAAAGCGCCAATCCACTTTCTGGACGCTTATCAGGATCAGCATCACAACACCGCTCGGCAAGTTTCTTATATTCCTCTGGTGCGGAATCTGGCATCGA
>CAJVPJ010000369.1:0-26878 GCA_910592205.1 Paraglomus occultum | reverse complement strand
AGTGACACAACACAATATTGAAAGATAATGCCTTCATTAGGTATATGCCCAACGTGGCTATATTTGACAGGCTTTAGCGCAAACTATTCAAGCCAGCCGACTCGTAATTAGCGATAAGATGTTGGGATGTATTCTATTACGAAAAGTGTTCGAACATTTGTCGGTATCGAATTGGTTGTTATAAAACCATATACCGGTTATGTTTACAATGTTAGCATACAATAAGCTTGTGGACGTAAAAAGTTTTTTCGATTGTGAAACTTGCTCACAATCTCAAATGCGTTGATTATCTTCTTAGTATATAACAATAATTGATGAGTCGTTATGTGGCAAACGTCAATAAACTCGTATGTGTAACAGGGGTCTTTGATAGCTTTTTTCTCCTTGCTTTATTATGATTATAAATGTCGTCAATGTTTACAAAGGAAAATGGCAAGGATAAAACGTTACGTTTCATGTATTACCGATCACATTTTATAATATTGGCAATTCTGCACAACTTGCATTCTCACGACATCAAAGTTAAAATTTAAAAAAAGAAGCTAGTTCTGCCGCGCTAATCATTGTGCTTGCTAGTACAATAACGAAAATGTTTGCAAACGGCTTAATATTGTGTCGTTAAGGAAACGAAATACGTTTTATACGAGTAGTACAATAGTGTTGGAGGGGGATTTATTGTCCATCTATTTTCGCACAATGGCTTGAGTAACAATGGCGCACATTCACTGGCCATAATTGGTTACCATACGACATACGATCTTCAAATCTTGGTCCGTACTCCGGTATTTTCATGTACAGAACAAAATGTAATGGTTTGAACATAAAGTGTTAACAAACTCGTTTATGGGTATAAAATAATATATTCCACATATTTTAATCTGAAACAGTACTGGGGAACGCCTTGAGAAACGTACAATCTGCCCATTCGTCGATTTCCATCGTTTGTTTTGCAGCTGTCTTTTTTAGTTAATAGAATTATCCATAATCCTATCGACAAGGACCGACGCTCAGCTTTTTACAAACGTTCCATGCTTATCGCAATGCAGATTAATAAACGCCGCAAGAAAATTTGTAAGGACAATTAAGTCTGCAACTGCATATGAAAGAGGGTAGACTCATGCATTGCTTTGAATTTTGGATTGAATGGGAATAATTTTAGTAAATACAAATGTGCCTCGACGGCGAAATTGGCCGACCACAATCGAATATATCGATTTTTAACAAAGAGGTTCGGCGATAAGGGTATTACAATGTCCATCCCGTATATACTGCAAACAGTATGTTCTCTTTCTTCGACGCCTAACCTTATTTGCTATAATATATTTTTTAAATTGATTGTTATAATGGAAAAAGACATTGGGAATGTATGCAATATGCAACTTCAAATCATATAACATACATTATACCGTACGTTATCCTGACATTACAGACTTGCAATATAACGAACACAATCAGTTCAGATGAATACGAGATAGGAAACCACTAGACTGTTTTACTGTCAGTGATTGGCCCGTATAACAATGTACAATCGAGGCCATGTGATTACCCGTTGTCTGCACTTGCCAGTTTAGCTAATCATGGGTTCGTTTAGCTTCATGGTACTATAGTGAAATGGAAGAGTGATAGAAATGTTCTGACTGAAAATACCACAAATAGTTATTAAAGTTTAAGCTAATGTTTATTTATAATTTAATACAAATCACAACGATAAGTTAATTGTGGAAAATGTTTATGTGTACAATGTAAACGTTGTATTATATATTATATATATTGCTATATACGTGTATATGTGTAGATATATGTCAACAGTTAGAAATACCATCAGAATAATTATATGCTGAATGTTCGAATACATAAAAAGGCGCAAGTTCATACCCGACCGTTGAATGTGAACCAATGTTTTCGTCTATCGGTATCGGTGCAAGTGCAATCATCTGTGGTAAGTATAAATTCTCCTGGGGAAAAACCGACGGTTGACCGTTGTAAATTTCGAAATGATTGCACAGCTGTTGTGTCTGAATGTTGCTAGAGTTATCTACCTCATCAGTAAGTTTGGCCGATTCGAATAGGAAATCGGGTAACGTCCTCACTTCATCTGATGGCGTGGGAGGACAAAAGTTGCTATCTTGGTTGTTTAAATGTTGTGCCAAAAGAATTGTTGGGGCGCGAATGCCCTCGTCAAAAAAATTTCCTGAATTGTAATTACATCCAAATTGGTGATCGGATAACGTATCTAGCGGGGCAGGACTAGAGTCGGTAGTATTTAAGCATTGTGTTGACGGAGGTCGAATGTTGGTAGTACCCTCGCCATTAGTATCTACTGAACTGGAATGTAATCCAAGCTGGCTATCGGCTAACGCATCTGACGGAGTAGAAGAACAAGGGTCGACGGTGTCTTTTCTCTTGTTTAAATGTTTTGGTGTAGGAGATTTAAGTTCCTTCAATTTTTTTGAACTTTTTTTTGGGCTTTGCGGATTATATATTTTAAATTCATAATTATTAGGTTTTTCGTCTGCAAGTCCCTCATATATGTCTGTGTAATGCTTTTTAAGAACAGCATCGGCCGTTTTCCAACATTCGCGACTCACAGATGAGGCCTTTCCAACAGTACATTTAAGCGAACGTTGGACATCACTTCTGAAAATGAGATACGGATTTGGGGTTCTCTTGTAGCTTTTATTAGCAAGTTTCTATAATTACGACAATTGAAGAAGAAAGTAATTAAATGTTAGCGTATTATACAGGGAAATTTTTTATAAAATCTCTTTTCAGCGTCAATACATAGCATAGATAGATTTAATTTAAACATTTCACGTAATTTAAGCGTTAAGTGTCAATTGTATATCAAAAAAAAAAATCAAAAACGAACTAGGCGAGTTATTCGTTGCGAGACTGTATGAAGTAACTTGTAGAACAGGTAATTTTGTCAACAAGGAATAAACGAAAAGTAAAAAATTATAAACTCACTTCTTGTAGTGTGATGATTTTAAGTTCGTGTACTTGAGTTGGTGAAACTTCTATTAGATATGACAAATTATCGATGCGTAAAAATCTCATGTTGTGGTCGGTGTTGCAAAAGAAAACTAAGCTAAGGAAGCTGAACGAACAAGGACAACGAGCCGTTTTTATAAAAAATTCATGTTACACCCGCATTATGATAATTTAATTTATATGCTCAATTAAAATGCTATTGTACTTTAATACACATATACGTTCAATACAAGGATAATTATCAACAATAAGAACAGGATGAGCTGTGTAACCTCACCGGGCTTCAACTCCGACCAAATTGTGCGACATACAAAGTCGGATTTTAAAGTATCACGTATATATGTTCGTGCGCAAATGACCTTAGATCGATCTCTGATTGTACAAAGATGGAGATAAAAAAGTCAGATGTTGGGTCACGTTCATGCTCACGGTATCAAACTTTGACAAGTATGGTTTGCATATTCTCACACAAAAGTTTTACCGATAAAGAGTGACCGCAAATTTTTCCCATTAATTGCTTGTCGATTGTTTAACGAGTTTTATTGGGTACGGCTTTTGGCTGGACAACAATGACAGAAACCAACCGGAAAGCAATATACAGAATTAAACTCATTTACAATACAGGAATTGAGATGGAGGGTAGTTAAATATGGTACTTAAGACAAAGGGGGGGGGGAGGAGTGTGGAGGGGGAGTAACAACAAGAATATGTTAAGTCAGCCACAGAGAAGTGAATGATAAGGAAAAAACGTGGAACATTCTGATAGGTTTTTACAAACAATATTGAATCGCGCTCATATTTAAAATATAAATAAAAGATGGTTTGAAAATTGAGAACGGCGATGACGACACTTGTTTTAGTACTAATACCAACACTATTACCATTATCATTCTCATTCTCATTATTATCGTTCTCACTACCTACGAACTTGACCCCTACAACATCTTATCAATGCTGCACCACTTTAATACCGACAACAACGGAACAACAAAATGATAACAACAACAGAACAACAAAATGACAGCAACAGAAACAATTGTGAACACCGCATTATCAATAAAACCCTAAGCAAATTATTTGTAGACACGTGTAGCCGTACGCGTCGTCCGATCCCCGATGCATCATGATACGAATAAAGAAATTAATTGAATAAGGATTTCTGTCAGTCGTTCCCGTGAGCACATTGCATAATCTCTTTGCATGTAATTTGCATGAAAACCAAATGTCGCTGTTTTATTGTAATTGCGCTTTTATGTTGTTTTTTATATGCAATTACTCAAAGACAAGAAAAGAAATGTCACAAACGCCATTGTATGCGTACATTCTCGGGTATTCGTTTCATAACATTGTTTTTACTCTCCGCGATAGCAGGTTGTGGATGTGGCATTCGTCGAGGGAGGCAGACTATAAAATTGTTCGATACGGCAAATGCTATATCAGTTATTAGTAACCGAGTTTCTGATACATACGTCTCCCGGCAATATATGTGTTCACAGTGTGAGTTATACATGCTGGTTATATGTTACAGCCTAGACAAAGAAAACCAACTACTCTCAGTTATATTTAACTCCACGCCTAATTAATAAACAAAGATATAATAGCAGCTCTGTATACGTACGTTATTTGTCTCCTTCCTTGCTTTCATAGTGTCGTTTAACTCGCAGCGCTTCCAATTTCAACGTCAAACTCGGTTACGAATTCGCTTATTGTATTCAAAACGTTACTTTCACGCTTGACGAACTAGAAAAGCTTGCTAGTTTCAGAGTCGTTAATAAAGATTTGATGTTGATGCAAGTCTTTATTTTTTGTGCTTGGTAATGTTAGTCTAGTCCGTCACATAATTTGCACATTGCGTCTGTAAGCATTTAACGATAGTGTTCATGCGGTACGTTTAGTATATGACCTGCACACATTGGACACCCGGGTAAATGAGTGACAAATTGCAAACAGCGACAAAATATTCAAAGTCAAAGACCACATCGCATCGGCAAACTCTTTAAAATGGCAGTTTTTACGCAGCAGACTCGTTGAAGATAATGACTTTATCCATCAAAAGGTATGATGGAACGATTTATTTCTGACTGCATTGACGGTGGTATTCTCATGACCAATGTTTTAAACTCAATTTATAATCATCATTTGATTTTTAGTTTCAATTTCTTCTTTAACTTGTGGAAATTTTATTCCGGTTGATGCAGTCAAAACCATGCCATCTTGCCATCGTTACTGTCTCAACAAACATCAATGTTACTGTGACGTTCACAAGTATGCTAATCAATGTCTATTAGAGTTTAGCACTGTTAATCGTTATTGGTCGAACTTTGTCCATTGTAGTTATTACAGCTTTGTATGGCTATGTTGACGATTAAACCAGGTATTTGAAAAAGCTTTCAACCAACCATGGCATAGATGAAAACAGTGCGACATTTTGTCTGTCAACCAAAAGAAAAAAGCTTCATTCGTTCCTTGCCAAAGTTCTCTTTGTCAGTTGACTTGTAGTAATTGACACAAGTAAGACGGAGGATTGTACTCGTGACCAATTTATAGATATCACTCTTGCATACAACTAAGAAGGCCTATCTCATACGTTCTCAATCCTCAAGCTCCCCTCACCTTTTCTTGTAAAAACTATTGAAATCAGACCCAGTGACTATTGTCAATTAGAAAACACACAATTCTGTACACAAGTCCAGATGTAGTCGTTCTATTGTTCTCGGGGAATTTGCCCTGCTCCCACAGTGTTCTCATTTTTCTCGAAACGTTCTGTTGTTCGATTGATTGCCATTGTCCTTTCTTTTATGAGTCCATCTAGAGCTAGCAGCTGATGGCAGATGAACGACGCAGATGGAAGCTTGTGTTACAAATATTACTGTCAACAACATTATCTAACCGCTGTATGAGAAATGTTTTCAGTCAAAGGAAAGCAAGCAAAAGGCGAAGCACATCCCATGATATAATATTTTGTCGACTTGGATGAATCGTAGCACAGCCAGGTCCCCGACTCTTGTGTATCTATGAGTAAGGTCATTTGTTCCTTGACGAGTGGGCGTTTTTTTTCCATCGTTTCTTTGTGCAGATAATTTTGGTTTACCTATCTGCAATGCGATAGCTCCCTATCGTATTTAGTGTCTAGGCGAGTTGATCGGAAATTTCTTGTGGCTTAAATATTGCAATATCTTTCATGTGATTATAATGCAGGTGGAATTGTTAAAATGGGTTTCGCATATATTAACCACAATCGAGTGTATATTGTTCACATACACACATACACACATTCATGCATGGGGAATTCTTTACTTTCGCAAACGTCACCTGGTGACCCAAATTCTAATCAGATGATCAACTTCTTCATGTATTAAATCCCCTATCACGATGTTACTAATACAGCCTTTGCTATAAGATACGTCCCGATGAATACACGTAGACAGTCTTGTTGATCTCCAATGTTTGTATTTGGGGACCCCTCATTACATAATGTATATATACTAATCAATATATTCGCAAATGTTAAAGAATTGTGAACAATATTATTGTACAAGTCGACAATGTATTCGGCTTAACCGTCTCGACCACTTGTTATCGCTACAAAAGTGTCTAATGAAACATTCCATTAAAAAAAAAAAAGGAATGCAAAAACCTGATATAAGATACCTCGTGATATATGGTTGGGCCAGTGTGCAACTCTAATAAGATTCGGGAATGGTGGAACCTTTTGTCGTATTGTCTGCATATACACAGTAAAGGGACGGTTTAATAAAGTGCACCATTCCATTGTCAATGCATACTAATTTCTTGATGCAAAATAACAACTCCCTGTGTATCGAAGTATTAGCATTAACCCTGCTTTAAAGGAATGAAACTTAGAACAATTGTTTAGGTCAACGTATACATTATTAAGATTAATATTGTTACTTTACGAACAATACATATTTCAAAGAAAGATATTATTTATGTTACTAATTATACCCATGTGATAACAATAGCTATACCAATAGAAATGACGTTCTACTATAAAAGCAGTAATAGTAATAGTAAAGGGTTTGTATTAGCTACTGCGAATGTTTGTGTTGCATGTTGATTGGCTGGCAAAAAAACACAGGATAAACAACACATGCATGTCCATTTACCGTGACTAGCGAGAATTGTCTAAGTGCAATTACAAATTCCAGAGCGTATAAATCATTATATTCTGCTTAGAAAGACTATGTGGCGTTTGTCATTAGAAATCACGAGATACCAACCCTAATAAAAAAGACGACGATTCAATATTTTGGTGTCAACATCTGTTGATTATACTTAATATCTGAATGAATGAATAATAATACCAACAATGAGCATATCTTTACTGATTCGGGTGTTGGGGCTTTTTTTTTTTTTTTTGCATCAAAAAAGCATCTAGAAGATGATAATAAGCTGACATCGTTCGGCGGCAAGTGCGAAAACGTTACGCAAATCTATTTGCTTATCATGTGTACGAACTCTGGCTTACCACCTTATTATGACTGAAGTTAAAAAGACCTCGTCGTGCAAGTGTGCATTTACCATTTCTGTATAGATAATTTCGACGAAAGCGATGCATAAGGGAAGTAAATTATTCGATATTTGCGAATCATCGTGACATAAAGACATCTTAAACTTATGCAGCAGCAGAATGATTTTTTTAATACCTCCTTCAGGTGAGATTTCTCGAAAATGTAATCTAATGAAGCTTGTAAACTTGACGTATAATATCGATTTTGATTAACAGGGGTGTTTACTTTCACGAAGAAAAGTGTTAGATAATTTGTTGATTGTAAAGAATATATATTATTAGCTTTACATTCAAGCATGTGATAAATTTTCCGTGGAAAAAGGTTTAAGCGTAGAATACCATTATTGAGCGAGTATGCTATTTATCAATATGATAACAAAAAGTTGAAGTTATATTACGCTACGTGAAATACAGCTATTCTATTAGGATAAAGATATGGTATAGTATTATTTCGCATTAAACAATCCTACGACATCTTATTGCAGAAACCCAAACGGCTTCTCTTATAGAACACTTGTCAACCAAGTCAAAATATCACAGATAACGTGAATTTCTCAAAAGAATATAAATTCTGATAGGCCGGTAAGGTCAATACTTAGTATATTACCCACTACCTAGAAACCAATTCAGGTTAGAATTTATCCAATGCAAATAGACTTGGCAATTGTTTGTTAATAACGAATTTTATGTAAATGTTTATTAGACATAATCACATCCTCATCCACCGCTTTATAGTGTTAATATCAGATCGCGTAGCTAGTTATCGACCTTTGCCTGTTCTCTTAGTTTATATAATTATTTATCTCCCAATTACTGTGATCAGTCAAATGCGTGACTGCTTGCATTAGGTATATATTAATGCTATTATTTTTCATATCCGTAACTTAGTAAAATGCTTTCCAATGTTACCACTCTTTACGCCATACTAAACACAAATGATAGATCCCGACTGCTTTCCGAATTACTTTGATCAAATCCCCCAAAAAACATGCGTAATACACTTATCGGATAATAAATACATTCTCATTCTCTAACATATCGCCTTGTATCTATCCTTTCGCTCATCCACCAATAGCCAATTCAGTAATTAGCTTTGTGCACACGTCGAAGAATGGAAATAGCGAAGTGACCTCTTTGCCAGGATTATTATTCTGTGTTTCTGCCTTTTTGTTGACTACATCATATGATACGTTCTTGAAATCGACAAGATAGTGATTTATGTTTAGCTTGTAAAGCTGAACGTCGATCTTCACCTTTAAATAAAGGATAAATAAGTATAAACGTCCAGCCTCTCCCTTTGTCAGTTTTTTACACTTGTCTTGCAATACCTGAAGGTCATTCTCATAACAGTAGCGACACCGTACATGAAATGGATCAATTGTCTTCCAATCCTGTTTGACAAATGTAACTCTACATCAATATTCAGGCTTTCCGAGACATAAAAAGGTAACAGAATTCGATAACGAACTTACCATGCCCAAATTCTTTAATGCTCGATAGATCTCGAGCATAACCTCCAATGGTGGATTTCGTGATCTTATTCCAAAATGCCATTTGGACCGAGTTCTCGCGCGTTTATCTGGTAAAAAGTTTCGAGAAGACGTTTCCGGAAAAGTGCGGTAGGGTTGCCGACGATCTGATAGGACGTAATGAGAAATGAGCAGGATGGGACGTGGACAAAGAGACAAGAATGTATGGAAACGGCAATGTTACTTTGCGAGTACTCTTCCTGGTAAGGTAGACTAGAGCTTAAAACTTCTATACTGGATGGGGCGCTCAACTCTTCGCTAGCAAAGCTCGTTGCGTTCAATGGCTGAACATTACACCGTATTTGTAAGTGACATGTCGTTGCGTGTACAGCGTTCTGATTCAGGTTATTGTTAAATTTACCTGCATAACGTTCCATGATGGCGGAGAAGATGCAAGAAAACTCTGGATATTTTTTATCTCTCGCATTTTCCCTAGTATTTGATTAACAATACTCAAGTTATAAACTCGGTGTAAAGCAATTGACACGTAATATAAAAAACTATTTACCTGCATCTATCATCCTTTTATGATCGACAACAAGCTGATATGCGACTTTTATTTGATTGTTGTCAGATTCTTGTAGTGCCTGGTATATCGTCGTTCGGCTGAAACCCATTTTCTAAAATGTTGCAATAAACAATATAATATTTCTGTAAAGTACTTTGAACCGATATTATACTATATTGCTTACCTTACGTAACTCTGATACGATGTCCTCGTCAATCTCTGCAAATGGATCTTCCTCGCTCACGGGGAGGGGTTTAAGGTATTCGGGTAAGCCTATGTTGAACCATGGATTCTCTCTGATAGAAATGTTAATAAATATTGACGTCATTGACTCCCCGGATTAAGTCTGATTTACCTTATTTGAGCAATCGTGATCCTTTTAAGAGGATCAACGATGAGCATTGACGACAACAGGTATTTCGTCTCGAGGGAAAGAAAGGATGGAAGCGTATAAATGCCATCTAGGGTTTAAAACGGGTTAGAATAAATAATTCAATGACTCAATAAGCGCAATTGTTCTCATCAAATTAGTTACCATTAATCTTTTTAAACAAAGTCGGAATGTATTCGTCATCAAACGGCAGCCGGCCACATAACATCACGTACAGGATAACCCCACAACTCCAAACATCAACCTCTGGCCCAGCATACAGCTTTCCTGAAATAACTTCTGGCGCAGCGTAATTTGGACTCCCACAGCTCGTCTTCAAAAAATCACCATCAGTCATTATATTGGATAATCCGAAATCGGCTATTTTGACGTTATGATAGGGATCTAATAGTAAACTATAAAAAAAATGCGGAAAATCGCGTTAACTCGAGTAATGCGTATAATACTAGCCATCTTCGATGTCCACTCAACCTTGGAGAAAACTGTACTTTTCGGGTTTTAAATCTCTGTGGGCAATTTTGTGTCGATGGCAATATTCCACTGCACAGATTATTTGTTGAAAGAAACGACGTGCATCTTCCTCAGACATCTGGTAAAAGATATAAAATTACAAACTAGATTTGTTATGCAGTTGTTATACCTACTAATACTTTCTTGTGAAAATTTACCTTTCCTCTCTCGACTATGAAATTAAACAATTCGCCTCCAGCATATTCCATAACCATAATTATATCTGTCGGTGTAGTAATTACTTCATATCTACATAAAAATAATAATTAGAAATATTAACGTCTACGCTATTCAGTTCTAAATAAAATAGATTTATTCTTGGGTATTTCATACAATTTAATAATGTGTGGATGTCTTAATAGCTTCAGATATTGTATCTCTCTCTTTACTCTTCCCACCATATCCATATTAGTGATCTTTTTCCTGTTTATAAATTTCATTGCCACCTTATGGCCCGTTACTGAATGTACGGCCACTGTGAAGGAGTGGAAGAAAATTCGTAAGATAACCGTTTGCTTCGCGCTCATTTACGATAAAACCAGCAATTTGTACAAGAATACATACGTTTAACTTTCCCGAACGACCCGACACCGAGTGTCTGCAGTACATTGTATTGTCCAATTTTTATCTTATTCGAAGCCATAAAACTACAAATATTTCCCGCATACTGTAACAGAAAAAGGTAAAATTTTTAATATATTGTCACGTGTTTAAAGTGTGACAAAGCTAATTGTCTGGAAAAATCAATTCTTCCGAGGAACTTATGCGTATCTTTGACTCCAAATGCTTTAATGACAATGATACCGAACGAGATGCGAAATCAGATATTTTAGCCTTGGGATGCATTATGGGTTTTAACGAGTGGCCACTCAAATCTGCGATTTATGCAAGGAAAAGTGCTGTTGTCTCTACACCAAAGAACTTTTACAACACAGAGTCCACCCATGTATGATCGACAAAGGACTCAAAATCCAAGGAACTTCTACTGAAGAAAAACTATCCACGGAAAACAACTATCAAAGGAATGGGTTGATAAAGAAAAAGGGAAGGAAAATGAAGACGATAACAGCATTATTAATAATACATATCATTGATTAGTATGGGTGCTCATTAATGCCTAGGTTCTGTGTACTCTCCCATTTCGATAGCATCATGTTGTTTCGCTTAATATCTTTTATAAATTCCTTAGTGTAACAAAACTATGTAATAACATCCCAACTGCCTCTCTTGCAATAGCGTTGATAACTTTCTAACTATCCTCTTAATGAACGTGTATTCGTTGCTGCTCCGTGGCATTTCTTTTCTTTTCAGGAATATCGTCCAACGTAAGTCACGGACGGGTCTATGTTAACAAGTTACAAAAAGAAACCGAAAGAACGTGTATCGCGTTTTACTGCGCTCCGTTGCCACAGTCAACTGTCTTTAATTCGACCTGAGTTATCAGTCGAACTAATGTGCAGATCGAATTAACTATTAACGGTTGTCCAACTTTTAATGTAAATCAGAATTTTATGCACATGAGTTCAACTATGTTTTTAGCAACTTTATTTTTGGTGGAAATTTTGCATTTAACTCAACAGAATAAAAAACCCGTAATTTAGGCTTAATAAAAAGTTTGTCTACGTGAAGATACATGGTATAATGTAATTTCATTTCCCAAAATAAACCAATTTCGTCGGGTTTGAAAGTGCCGTCCACGAATTCGATCCTTGGGTCAACTTTCATACGACCAAGCACCTGCGAATGGGATTTTACGAATGCCGGAATTGGTTAATGATAGATCATTGCTGGGTATAATGACGACCGATATATAACGTGTTACATGCCGCTAATTTTCGGTGGACTTTAGATCTTCGTATTTTCTCTCCTTTACCGGCTATGCAGCATATTTATTTACATACGATTTATCTGGGCTGTTGGCGGCTGCCTTTATCGGTGTAGCATAGTCTCCTTCCACACTCCATCATAATCTGTGGCTGCCATTTAACTGCGAAAAGGAGTGTTCACCGCCCGGATGATAGGCGTAATGGTCTCCTTCCCCACTTCCAAGCCGCCTATGACAGTCGACAGAAAAGTGGGCGTAAAAGTTTTGTCAAAAAGGCAAATGGTGGGGGGGTAATCTTTTATTATTACTTGCAAAAATTTCCATTTACGTGATTGATTATGTGGCTAAATTTTGTCACATACTAATACTATTACTATACTAAACGCAACACTTTGTTCGGTCCCAAACATGGACTTGATGAATAATGCAATCTCTCGTTTCCTGCAAATTGCGATCCCGGCTTATAGATTTATTTTCCTAGATGCAACTCACGTGATTTACGTAAGGTATTTGTTGCAGGAAAATGATTAATATTAACACAATGTAGCTATTTTCCCCAATGTTTAAGTTTGATCCCGTTTATAACAATTTGAAACAGCAGATTGATTATATTGTTACCAGATCTAGTTGTGAAAAGAAAAAAATCTTTGTTATTTTTCGGTGCTTGAGTTAGAAACTGACAATGGTAGTAATGAACTCCAATATAAACAGTTAGTGCACTGAAAGTTTAGGAATATTTATACTCAACCCTTTTGCACAAAGTTGGCTGGAAAGAAAAATCTGTAAATTATAACATTATTTTTTCTAATAGTGATCCATAATACATTTAGGAGGTGTTACTATACAGCATAAAATTTATTATTATTGCCGTATCCTCACAGCTTCCCCACAACAGTGGCATTAACAAACCTCTTACTATTTCAGTAAGTTACAGCATACTTGTAATTATGAGTGTAGAGTTGTAAAAAAAGCCATTAGTAACTGAAAAAAAAATTGGAAGATATATTTAGAGTGATGTAAGTGGATAAAATTTTTTTCTTTATCAAACTATAGTAATAGATAATACTCTTCAAACATTTTGGTATCATTAATTTAAAAAATTTTTTGCACAATATAATTAATATGTTTATATTTCTTATTATAGGTTGCTTGTCGAGTCGAAACTAATCATGGTCATTACTAACCAGGAAGAGAAGAGAGACTTGAGTTAATAATTCAGTCAAAGTATGTAATAATGCAAATGTATCGTCTTCTTGATACGTAATGTGATGCTTAAAGTGAGCTACTGCGCGAATCGAACTCGCCCCGCTTATTACAGGGGTGCGCCTATTACTATGCAAAGTTTTTTGTTACACAACCCGGGTTTAAAATTCTCGCTGTTGTAAAAATTCCTCTACTCCACAACTTGTTATAGCATTAATATCCTACAGTATAATATATAATATAATATGGCAGATACAGCAGCTAATGTTGTTGATCTGACAACAGAGGGAGGCTCCAGTAGCAAACCTCGAAATAGTCCTGCAAAAATTGCGAAAGATATAAAGACCATGAAGGATCGAATAATAAAAACCGATAAACTAATGAAGTTGTTCGAAGTAAAAGACAAAGGTATGTATTGTAGTATGACTCCTTTGAATATACACAATTACATCAATATTCATATTCGCTATTAGAATGTTAATTGTATATTTACGTTTTATGACAACAGAGCTTTCGTCATTGAAAACAGAATTGAATTTGTCAGGGACTCAGATAACAGCAGCATTAAACGAGAGCACACTATTACGTGAGGGAGCTAGTTTATTGCACTCCCAGAACAAAGATTTACGACGCCAGCTTGCTGAGAAGGAGGAAGAGTTGAATCAATGCCGGGCTGACAAAGAGAGACTTGAGTCGAAAGTCGCAGCACTCGAAGTAAGACAATGAATTACGTTCAAATACTGCTGATGACTTTGTTATTTATATACTCACGTAAATATTGCTATAATTATTACTGTACCTTAGTCACATAAAAAGCAACTCGATGCAAAGCTTGAAGAGAACAAAACGACACTCGACAATATGGAAAAGACGCGTCAGGAAATTGATCGTCTTCGCCGTCAAAAGAATGAGGCTAATGATCTGAAGCAACAACTCGGCACTGCAAAAGAGGCAATAAGTATGCTTTCCGAAGAAAATGAACAGCTTAAAGCACAACTAGAAGAATCTGCAAAGCTTGTTGAAGAGAATGAGCAGCTTAAGACCCAGCTAGAGGAATCCGCAAGCTTTGTCCAAGAAAACAATCAACTTAAAGAAGAATACGCGAGACTTGCCCAAGAAAATGGCGAACTTAGAACACAGATAGAGGAATCAGCAATGCTCAACCAAGAAAATGACGAACTTAAAGCAAAAGAAATTGATAGACTTGTAGAAGAAAACGACGATCTCAAGGATCGACTGGTGGAAGTTGAGTTGGAGAGAGATATGCTCATTAAGCAACATGCTGATGAAAAGAATGTGAGTCAGTCCCATGTAGAAAATCAGAATCTAAAGACAGATTTGGCAAATGTACGCGCTCAAATGGGAGACCTCCAATTCGAAAAGCAAGTATTACAAAACGAATTGACGAGATTGCTTACGAAACTAGAACGACAGAGGCTCTTATTGGAAGCGGCGGAACCATCGAACATTATGAATCAGTCGCCGCCGCCACCGCCCCTGTCCCCAGCAGCCACAAAACGAGTGACAAAAAAGACAGCTTCCACACCGGCTCTGGTTAAACCGAAGGGCAAGCCTCGAAAGCCTCCACATTCTGAAGAGCCTGCACAACCAGAAGCGCCAACTGTATCAAACGCAGAAAAAACGGATAGAGTAAAAGTCTGTCCTGAATCATTGGAATCTAAACCGCCAGTTAAAATAAAAACTTCTCCCGAGTTTGTAGATTTACCGCAGCCAGTCAGACGCCAATCCCCGATATTAAAACCCACTACGAATGAGAACCGCGAAGCATTGAACATTGCAAAAAAGAGAAAGGCTTCTGAGGAAGCTGAGGGTACGACTAAGAAGGTGAACATTGGTGTATCGCCGAGAATATTCAACAAGAATGATAAAAATGATTGGTTCTCCGTCGAGAGGTTAACGGATCACGAAATCGAAGCCGAAGAGTTGGTGGAATATATTGAATATGTTTTACAAAATCCGCAGTTAGCATCGAAAACAATACAAGCGTGCCATAAAATCGTCAAACGAAGACCTGATTTTTTCCATCAACGCCTCGAGGACGTGTTTCGTGCATTGAACACGCCGTCCTTTATAAATCCTGCAGACAACAATTTCCAGGAAATCGATTTTGAAAAAAGCGGGAGAAAATATAAAATGATTGAGAAAGAAGCAAACATGGCCTCCTTTATTTTACATCTCGTAACGGTATTTGGCAAAGATGGGGTTTTTATGAAATATTTTGAATGGGCTCGCACAAAGATTGTTTGCAATCCTGATCGAGAAATGGAACTTACACTTGTATGGTAAGTTATTTTGGAATTGGCTTATATCTCTGTACAAATGCTCACATGAATATTTCTTATTACAGTCGTATAACACGAGTTTTAGTTGTCGTGAACGATCAAGTGGCGGGCGAATCTGATTCGAGAATCCTCGTCATGATTTATGATTTGTTTCGTGAAGGCTCAAAACTGAACTACGCGTTGAACATACTGGAAAACATAGCGCGTGTTAATCCTCGTGTAGTGAATCAACAGAAGGGTTTAAGAACGAGGAATGATCTCGGCCACGGTAGATAATATTCTGAATTAACAATACATAATCATTTTTTGTCACGTGCAAATGAGATTAATCTAAGATCTTACCTTTTTTTGTATAGATCGATTCGGTTTTCCTGATTTACTTGAAGTTATAGGAGCACAACTTTGTCGCGCCAAGCAGAACGACGAAATGGTCATTAAAGTATATAATTCAATTTCAAGACATCTTGGTTGGAATCGACCGGAAGACGTGAAAACTGTTCAACACATTATGGACCATCTGTTAAAAATCCTGCACAGCGAAGAGTTTAAGAAAGACCTAGAATCGAAATCACAAGGAAGAGGTAAATTTTACGTTTCTTCCGGTTTTATGTAAAGCAACCTCCCCCTTTTTTTTAATACTCATACAGTTGACTACAATGCAACGTCTTATTTGGAATAAAGCTCAATCCCAAGCAGCATATTTAAAATTGGGTATTGGATTAGCCGCACAATATTGCCCGACGGGGGAAATACCTAAAATAATCAAGGAATCACTCTTGCCGTTGAAGAATGATGTATTGCGATGCGAACTGGTCGCGGAGATTGCGGCACAAATCTGTCGGGCAGGCATCCTTGACACCAAAGAAGTTCAAGGAACTGAAGAGTTGAGACAATGGATGAGAGAAGAAATACATTCTCGTAAGTGAGACGTCCGATGATAGGTTATCTCCAACCATATATCATCTCTTATCATTATTTCCGCCGTACGCGGATTCCGTTATTAATGACTGCTACTAAGAATTCGTCTGTATGTTCTGTTCTCATACTAGAAATCAGTCCTCAAAATTCGGCGGCAACGTGGTCGATGAAGAGGCTATGTGCAAAGATACTCTTAAGATTATCATTTGGGTCTGTTGCCAGAGTCTCAGAAGTAGTAGAATGGTTTGAAAAGTTGTCGGCAGAGGAGAAACTGAAAACTGATCATGGACTTGCTCAAGAATTGGCAAGCATCAGAGCCATCGCAAAGTGTTAGAGTACTTTTGCCTTTTTTTTTTAAAAAAAAAATAATTGTAAAATTTTGTAAACAATTGTAAAGAAATCTCCATCAAACAACTAACGTTCCCGATCGTTCTTGTAAATAAACATGTTTTAATTTAATAATTAGGTAAAGCTCGCTTCATTATTACAATAATGACTTGGCAAATCTATATGTCAAGGCCATGCTAGCACGCTCAACTGATGTCATTACTTCTCTTCTTTTTCTTTCCACTTCCATTACCTTCACCATTCCCACTCTTTACATTGCCGCTCTTTACTTTCTTCTTCTTCTTTTTTGCCTTCTCATTACTTCCAATAGCAATCTCACCGTGAATACGTTCTTCACGATTACGACTATCTCCAACTCTTCCTCGACTAGCTTTATCTTCATTCGCAAGTTTACTACTCTTCTTTTTCTTCTTAATGTCTTTACTGTCTCTCATCACGGATGGCTGTATGTCACTGACGTTGGACTGTTGCCAGTGGGCAGCAGATGACAAGTCACCATACTCAAGAAATGACCTTGGGTGATGAAGATGTTGCCCAGACTCGGCCCACGGATTATCACCGGCCGGTGAACCGCTACTGATTTCCTCATATCCTGTACGAGTACTGAAAGACGCCGATACCGAGGGATCTAACTCTTCATCCTCTCTCGTTTGCAGCATTTCATCGCCAACATCACTGCTCCCACTGCTTACGACGCCACCGCGTCCGGTCGATGAGGCTATAGTGTCTCGTCTGTGCCATATACCACTTTGAAATTCCTTTTTTGATCTATCACCTTCACCCTCTGATTCACCACCACTGCTTCCTTCTAAATCTTCATCACCTGCCACCATTGGATTGCCACCCGCTGCGTCATCAGAGTCAACAGCTGTGGGTCGAGGAGGAATGGGCAGGGTTTCTGGAGTATCGTCAAAAAAGTCATCTTCCAACTTTCCCGCATTGAAATCATAAAGCTGTGATGGATCTGGAGTGCGCACTTTTTCACGTTGAATGTGGAGAGATGGTAGGAGCTGGGATGAGAGAGCATCCAAAGTATTATCTGAAGATTATTGACAGAGAGCGAATTAAACCAGGTTAAGCGTTCGCCACAAACTAGTAACATGAACGTGCAGGCTGTTCTACCTTCACGAGTATTGCTTTCTCCTCCTAATTCATGAAATTCCTTTTCCCAAAAACTTTTCAGCGCCTGCTGATACTCTAATTTTCCTTCCATAACTGACGATTTATGATAACGTAAATCTAGTGAGCTTACAGGGAACAACAATACTCAAAGCAGAAGTCATGCATGTGTATTTACAGGATTTGTCTTCTATTGAGTTATTTTCTGGTAATTCACTGGGGGCCGGAATTTCCACGTCTGCGTCAAGTTCATTAAGTAAATTTGATATCTCTTTCGATTTTTCTTCTAACTGTTGACTAAGGATATCCCGCTAATAACGTATTATACGTAGATTAACATTATTGTCAAATTATATGTGATGGGCCTTAAAACATTTCTAACGTAAAATTGACGTACCTGTAGCTGTAAGAATGGTACTCCAAAGTACTTATAGATGTAATCAAGTCCTAATCCAGAGAGCATGCTCGTCTCAACATATCGTATTTTATTTGCTGATGTATGATTAGATGATCGATTTCCATTGCATTCTGTAATTACTTGATATACATGTGCAGTCGAAACTGTTCTCTGTGCGCTTAAAATATAAGATATGGTGGAGAAAGTTCAAGATATGTTACTAAGGTAGGATGTTCATATGAAGAATTGACAAATATACGAATCATTACAATCTCTATACATACCTACCTGAGATCAGCGAAATTTCCCTGTTACAAGTAACAAATAGAAAACATAAGTATCTCCACTTGGTACATATTGAATGTTCTCTGATGATATTTTCATTGGATAACATACTAATAAAAGCACAGCCATATGATCCGGCACCGCTATTAACTCTCTAACCGCATATTCAAAAGTCCACTTCTTCGTTATATCAAACATCAGAATAACTCCTTGAGTGTTCCGATACACGTTGACGTTCTCAGCATCAAGAGCAAGTTCATTTGGCTCCTTCGAAGGTGTAGGCGGTGTTTGCTTAGAAACCCCCACATCTATATCACGTGAGAAATTAATAATTGCCTGACAATTGATTTATAGTACGAATAAGCTCAATGTAATCTCCGGTATACCGTTTTCAAATTTCAGTCCCACTGAGCTAGACTTTACAGTTGACGTGTTTGTCGCTTTATCAACAACATCCCATATCTCCACTTTTATTACATCATCAGTGTTATTATATGTCCATTGTATGTTAGCAACCTCGATCTGAGGAGTGGCTGTATACCCTTCTCGGAAAGGTAACCCTTGCAGTCTATGAACTTATAATACAGAACTCTATCTACGTCAGTAAAAGTAGATCAAGTAAATCATACAAACACAAAAGCGTAAACATACACAGAGTTGATTTTCCCGTACGAATGTCACCACGTATTATAATTTTCACTGTGAATAATGAGGAAAACTTTGATTAGAGAAAAGCGTCAAAGAAATAGACATAACGCTATTGTCAGCATTTTAATTACTTACTATTATATTTGACGCCTTTTCCAAATCTGCCAAGCATTGGCTTGACGTGGGGCGCTAGAGGTCCGTTATTTACCGCCTTGGCTTGTTCATTGCCCTAAATGTTAAGCAGATATAGTCAATTATCCGTTTCAAACCAACTTTTAGCTACATAATGCTTTACCATTTTGAAAAAACCGCTTTTTGGCCAAATTAGCTTGTGGGGAATCTGGATATTAATATCTATCTGTAGTGACGTCTGCAAATCAATGTCGATCATTTCCCCTAAATATAAACTACAGGTTGAGAATGCACGTGTCATGGCATATTACTGTAATACAAGCTCTTGATATAAGAAACACTAATTAAAATTTGATATAAGAAAGTTGAGCTGGAAAACAGTCTATATAAAATTATCTCTATATAAGAAAGTTACTAATAAACTCTCGGTATAAGAAGGATTCTAAAATTTTTTACTATGGGTCCCGATTACTTTCTTATATCGAGAGCCACTTGTACTTATTATTATTATTGCCCCTTCTTCTCTTCTAACTAAAAAAAAAAAGAAATGACGACCGTCGAGGAACAACTGAAACTTGCCAACAACTCGTACAACAGATGCGTCCAGAAACTAGATAGGCTGGACGCTCTGAGAACTGGGGAGGTAGAACGCTGGGAGGGCGAGAAGAAGGAGTTGGAAGCACAGAAAGGGGAGTTGGAAGCTGAAAAGAAAAGATGGGAAACAGACATACACGACTTGAACCGCAAGCTTCCAGCAGCTTCAACAGGTAACGACTTTGTGACTCGGGCGTTGGGGACATAGAGTAGTGTGTACATAGGGTAGAGTAGACAGGGTAATATGGTTTTATTGTAAATTTGTTAGTATTAGGTCATTTCACCTTAATAACTCATATCCATGCATGTATCGCAATATCATTAGACGCCGGACAAAAGCGTAAAGGAGACGCAGGTATGTTGTGCCTACTCAGATGATTCAGAGGCACCCGGGAATCCGCTTGTAACTTGAATATATTATTCGCAGAATTTGGTCGTCCTACAAAGAAGTATCGGTGTAATATTTCAACTGAAGGACCAATACGCCCAGGGGCCTCTACCTTAGTGTTGCCCTTTCTTGAGCGGAATATTTTCACACAGGTGATAGATGGGCTTTGTGACGAATGGAAATCATTCATCATTCACGGACCATACCAATCTGGCAAGACAACATTCCTGCTTGCACTCGAAAGAGTACTCAAGAATTCTAATATAGAACCTATATATTTTGAAATGACGGGAGCAAAGGGTAGTATCAATAAATATGGCTATGCAGATGGATTTACTAGATTTATATCAAATATCATTTTTGAGAAAACACTCGCGGAAGAAGAATTGTATAGTCAGATCATGAAAATGGAAAAACGGCTTATCTTGCTTGCCGATGAGTTACAATACATCTTTACATCTGGTGGCCTTCTCTCCGTAGTAAAAACTTTCTTTAAAAACATCACATCACGCAGTAATATTTCCTACGTTGCCGCAGGCACTTTCAAGCTCATTGATCTCATGGACAATACGACGTATGGTCCACCCATGGAAAACGAATGTCTTGAATCACCTTTTAACAGGGCCAAGTTCTGTAGGATACCATTCTTTAATGTGCAAGAAATGGACAAAATTTTCAATTTATATAATGATAAAGTCGACCCGGATCCGGATCCTTTGGATATCAAACTAAATATCATCCACGAGTCCTGCGGACATCCTGCGTCTTTCATGATTCTTTTAAAAATCTATAACGATATAGATATTCGTCCAGCGACTTTACTCGATTGGAAAGTGGTAATAAAGCAGAATCTTATCGAATATACCAACGGAACTCACAAAAAAATCAAGAAATATCTGATATCGATGAGTGACGATCAAAAACAGTGTGTTCGCTCACTCACAAACAATGGGATAGACACTTGGACGGCAGATTTGGCCCTTCTCGATCATTTAGAGAAAGATTTGCTTAACTTGGGATCCTCGTGTCTCTCAACGAGCAAAGTATTCGGTTTACAAGTTGCGTCATCTTGCGTGTCTGCATTGAAAATCTCTGGCCGCGACCAAAAAATCGTTTACTAGAGTCAGACCTGGTTTCTGCTGAAAACTTGCTAAAATATGGATTACAAAATATTTATCCCCCTACGGTCGCGCACGAATGGGTCCAAAACAAGGAAGGCCCTGCTGAAGCGAGTTTTCAGGCCGCGCTTTATTCCGTTTTCAATGGCCTACTTCCCATGAGTATGATGTGCTTGTTTGAAATAAATGCCCATGGCAAAAAAAAACTTGATCTGTTGGTGGTCAAAGATAGTGAAAGATTAGAGAAATGGGCCGGCTACGAACTAAAAGTCAAGAAGATATCTGAATCGGATTTTAAAGAACCTCTAAAACAAGCTAAAAAATATGCTGATTATTTTAAAATGGACATTCATCTCGTCAACTTTTATCCGGAGAACGTTCACCCAGTATTTCCAACTATTGCACGCGTACCTGTATTAAATGTTGCATGCAACACGAATTGCACAGAATTTACAATTCGTTCACCCAAAGAGGATGAGGGGATCAAGGTTAACAATATTCACGATAATTATCATTTCCATATCTAGTTATGATGTTTGCTTCGCTTCCTAATTCCAAGCTTGCAAGTTCATGGTAGCTTTCCAGAGTGCAAACACATCTGCAGCAATAGAATACACTCTCCATTCATTGTATTCTTTATCGTTATGATGACAATGGTCCATTTCTCTCTTTCATTATTTTCATTTTATTTGCTCGTATCTATTATTTGTGCTGTATATACTTGAGTAGCGGGAAGTCGTAGCTCAATAAAACTATAGTGTTTTGTATTTGGTAAGAGTTCCTGCAAGTTATCCAGGCAATATACTGTATGTCGATATACCAAAAAAAAATTTTTTCTTTCGATTGAGTCTACCGTTCGGATTGAACGGTGTGATGCTTTTTGAAACCTTTGACCCTTCGCAAAAGTCTTACTCTGCTGTAGTGCCCAAAGATTTAAAATATCAACGAATGAATTGTAACAATGTCAGAATAGTGTAATTCAAATGGTCAAAACTTTGGAATTATTATTATTATACTACAGTATAACTTAATCGACATTGATCATTAATATTATATTGTTATTAACATTAAATTAATTATACGAATACTCATTCATAGTGACTTTCAATATTGATATTCTGTGTCTATTACTTATTACTAATGTAGCCCTTCGCCTCCTAGCGTGGTATGCATTTACATCGGCGATAAACAAGCCACCACATTTACACAGTATGATAGTATTGGATAAATTTTACATCATATAACGTAATGAGTAAACACTTCCAAGAACTGTAAGATATATGGGGCATGCTGCAACAAAACCAGACAAAGTGAACATTCTGTTTTGTGACATAAACGAGAGATGTGGCTGTAAAATTGACCTGATGACTTTTTGAAAAGTAATAATGTGACAAAACAATCATTTGTTCAACTGTAAAATATAATAAAAATCATTATTGTTATGATTCGAATGAACACTTTATTCACAAATTTTGGTCAGAAATTAGGATAAAAATGACTGGCATTATCGTTTTCCAAATTGAGATATTGTACAACATACGACGATGATGAAAATTTGCGTAACAATGACGGTCTGGTGGCTATCATCTATAAACCGCACTAATGTCACATAATTTTCAAACCTTATAAGTTAAAAACAAATAAACCCATTGCAAATCTAAACTGATAGAATGATAAATTAAAACAAGCTGAACATTTTTATCAGTGTACTTTTATAAAATGTTATGCAAAATTTTAAGTTATTACTAGTGTATAACCCGTCAGTGTGGTTATTTTATATTTTACATTTATACTTTTATTTCGCCAACGTTATCCATAAATATAAACAAAGAAATGATGAACATGTGATAGTAATCTATTGGATAATTTTGTAAGAAGTTGGTCAAATAATGCATATTTAGAGAGAAAAAAACGTGGACCTTACCTTACAGGAAAAACAAAAAAACCAACCTATTTTGACAAATTACTATAGCATTACTGGAACCTCAGACATTGCAATTATAGATAAGAGCTTCTTAGTTAGTTTGTGGTCAGTTGGTGGATTAAAGGTAGTGTTCGAGTTGAAAAAGAAACTCATTCGTCAAAACGTCTATCAAGCTATATTAGAGACAATTTTGGCAAACGCACTTTCAGCTTACGCTGTGTTGGTAGTACTCACTGATTTGAAAAACATTTGGCATTTCTTCTGGCTTCAAGAATTTGAAATTACTGAAATTGTTGTTTATGACATACTCGAAGCCATAACAATAATTGAATGTGCAGTAGCAACTGAAGAAACTCAAGGTCCCAATACCAAGGCTCCACCATTTGATGTATCAAATTATGGAAACTTGATAGAATAGATAAGAACAGGCGTAATATAGATTGGGTAGATGACTGTGATGATGATAATGATGTTGCACCAATTACCAATGCGTGATGTGTTTGATGTGAAGAGATCAGGTCTTGGAGATTGAAGAGGTTGGGAAGAGCTTTGATAAATAGTCCCTGGTTTCAACTGATTTTGTCTGAATACAATCAAGTCACTAGATAGTAACTCTGTAATTGTAATAGTGTTGTGTATTATTAAAAGATTTGGGACAAATCATGTAATAATTATTAGACATGCTTACTTTTACAATTAAACCATATGCAAAATCCATTTGAGAATTAAAGATTTTTCCTGTTGAAAAGAATTGGGAATCAGGGCGCTATAAATTAGAAGATAAGAAAAAAAGACATGTAGACTGACTGAATGAACTGATACAAAGTCAAAATACAGTAAAGACATGTTTAATAAACCTGCTTGCCACTTGATAATTAATTTTTCCTTCAAGCATCTTTTGTCAGTCAGTGTCTCATTGTTCTTGGATTTTGGGCTTGCAATGCCCCATTGTGTGTGCGCTGAATGACGATTGAGTGACGTATAGGAGATACATGAAGTACTTTTGAAGTTTATGGCAGTGGCTTCGATCACTGCTCTCGATGTAGCTAATACAATGAATTCCACACTATAATGTACGTGTGATGATTGTTACCAGTACACGCTAAAATATTAAAATTTATATATAGAATTATCTGTACATGAATAATAATAATTACAACGGTTCAACCGAATATGAAAAAGCAATGCGTTTCTTGAAGATAGGTTGCAATTGTGGTTGTTCAAAAAAGATTGTGAGAGAAAAGTTTGCTGAATTACATGAGGCATTTCAAGCTCTCTCTAAATCCGAACAAGATATATTTTTAATGGCCCAGCTGAAAGCAATGAATGGCGGAGAAATAACTGCCAGCCGACGTCTTAAAAAGAAAACGCGTACTAATAAACTTACTGAGATTGCAATACGCCTCTTTGCCAGAAAACGTATCTCAATATGTTAGGAATTGGTGGCACTCACTTCGAAATTACCTGACGAATGGTATAATACCGCGCGTTTGTGGTAACATAACCGCGATGGAAACCTAAAATAACCATTAATATAATCGTTGCTGCTACCGTGAAAAAATTTCTCGAAAACTATGCTGAAGTTCATGGGTTGCCGAATCCTAGTAGAAGTGTTAATCGCATTACTCAATCACTTACATTGTTGCCAGTCGAAACGAGTTATAAATCGGTCTATCGCAATTTTATTGCTGGTCTCGAAAATAAATGGTTAGAATATGGATGCGTTCCGCAAGCTATGGCATCAATTAACGCCTTATGAGTCCACGAACGGATTTATGTAAACATGTGCCAACATTTTCGGAACGGCTTACAGTATAATGTTCGTAAGGAAGAAGAAGCGAAAGATTTACTGAAAATTCAAAGATACGAAATTAGCAGAACAACAGAGAAAATTAGTGCGTCCAGCGGAAGTTGTACGAGTGGATGTTAAATCAGTCCTTAATACTAAACAAAATCGCTTATTATTCTCTGATGAGCATTTTAGAACAAGAGGTAAAGCTTATTATTATAGTGTTGATGCGACTGCTCATTACAGTTACGATTGAGCAGAAAATGTTCACATACCCCATTCCGATCAACGTTTATTAAGGCACATTTATTTGGTATTCAAGATGAAGCAGTACGCGAACAAGTTAATTACGTTCTCGATAAAGACGAAATTATCGGCAAAAGGCCCTAATGGCACGCTAAGCATGATGTTTGATGGAATAAAGAAATTGAATAAAGGCGAGAAACATCTAAAGATCACTTGCGAGGACAGAATAAAAACAATGCCACTATTTGATATTACCCATATTTAGTAATCTGCGGCTATTACTGTATTATGAAAGTATCGAATTAAATTTTATGGTACCTGGGCATACTAAATTCAGGTGTGATATGTGATGGTAGTTTTGTATTGATTAAAAAGCTCTATAGAAAAACAACAGTAGATTGCGTGGGTCATATTGTTGAGGTTGTAAAAAGATCAAGTACAGCAAGATTAAACAAAGCTCAGTGTTATGACAACGGCAAAGGCTTTCAATACTTCGATCCTAATTCCGTGTTGGAAATTTTCTTTAAAAAATTGAATGGTTTACAAAAATATCAGCATTTTGTGGTCGAACCGGCTCGACCTGGAATTGTCAAAGCTCAGCTGGTTTGCTAATGGTTCATATACCGAATTTAATTTATTGAAAATCAGAACAAATGTTTCTGAAACTAGCAAGGAAATTAAATCTTTTTCTATTTTAGTTTCAATTCCGTCTCTTTTGGATTATAAAAGGCAAGATATCTTTATCATAATATTCGCCCATTTGTTAGAGATGAATTCAAGGATATTACTTGTCCAAGACCAACCTATACTGATAAAACATTTCGGTCAACCGCAAATTTTATTACTTTATTAGTTTATTTTAATATTAAAATATAATATATGAATTAAACCAAAACAATATTTTAACCGAAGAAGAAATAAAAGAACTAATTGGTAGTTTAAACCAAAATTCAAGTGAAGCAGAGATAAGGGCAGTTAAAGATTACTTTTGACTTTGCCCTTATGCATTAAAACACTTAGTAGACAGAATTTAGAAAAAGTTTTGTTCGTCTTATTTACAGTGCATCATAATACAATGTCTTGATGAGTAAAAGCTGATAAAGAAGTTAAAGGTTTACAGTCACTAACAACTGGTTTAGAGAAAGAGAGAAATGAATTGCTTGAAATAAATAAACAGTTAG